>JAXQQM020090405.1:0-36330 GCA_034641835.2 Pinus albicaulis
CGACTGAGCGCGACAAGTGATGTTTGAGTAATTATGCTCGCAAAGCGAATGCTTCGTAATGGTGCGCATGCGTGATTTAAATTGTAAAAGTCAAAATATGTATAAAATATAAATTTGTTAGGTTGAAGAATTTTAATTATATTAAAGGTTGTGGTTGTTATTATTCTTATTTATATGTGGTTAAAGTAGAGTTTGTTTCTATAAGAGAAATCTCTTTATAATATAAAATTTAGGGGATTGTAACATCTATTTGAATACTGAGATATTTTATAAATAAAAATTTTAGTATGTTAAGATATTGTGTTTATTATAAGTAGGGTTATATGTATTTATAAGTGCACAATCATTTGTTGAATGTATTAGTTTTATGTATTTATAAGTGTATAATTATTTATTAAATTTAATATGTAAAAGTATTGTTGGCTTGTGAGTGGAAACAATGTTTACAGTATTATTTCTCTACACAGTATTAGAATTAGTATGGATATGATTTTCTTTTCAAAGAAGTTCATGATCATATATCTTCTACACTATATGTGATAAATTTGTAGAATGTTTATACTATAATTTCTGAATTAGTATGGTATGATTCTCTTTTCAAAGGAGTTCATGATCATATATCCTCTACACTATATGTGATAAATTTGTGGATAGGAAAGGGTTTCCATAGAAGAAGATAAAGATTCATTAGAATTATATTTTATTTTTTCATATTTTTTAAATCACAGTGAATCGGTAACTCGTTGGATTAATATGGGCGAGGCCTAAGATCAAACTTAGTGATTGCCACTATAACACCGAGGGTATATCCAACGACCCAAAAGCCAAATATACCACGAATTTATGACTTAGCAAGAGCTAAGACTTGATTGTCCCATGAGGAGACAAAGATCCATTAGAAATTGGCATTTGATCGAAGTTAATATTAAGAACATTAATGGATAGGTGGTCACCTACTTTATGCACGATGTGTTACATAATCTAGCAATACAAATTACCAAGAAGGAAGAAAATTATTGCTTTAGTGCTAACAAAGCTTTGGAGATATTCCCTTTGAAAGATTGCATAGGAAAAGGTAGGATTTCTACGATGGACAACAAATTTAAGTCAATCCTTGATGAATTCAAGGGTCAAGATATCCAAGTAATGTTGCTATCTAAGCAAATATCTAGAAGATATTCCATTGAGTGTGATGAGGACTCTCGCATCTATAGAGTCTTGAATTTGGGAGGAATGTCCACCAAAACATTGCCTAATAGCTTTGGACCTTTGAATCATCTAGTGTTTCTTTGTTTAGTACAAGCATCAATAAATAAGCTACGCAATTCAATAATGTGTTTAAAGAAATTCCATATACTAGATTTATCTCATTATGACTAGCTAAGTGAGTTTCTTTATGGGTTACATAAAATTAAAGGTTTGATATATATCTAGATTTGAGTTTCTATCAAGAGTGAAATGCATTCCTTATGGGATCTCAACATTCACAATGTTGTAGTATCTAAAAGGAAAAGTGTTGGAAAGCTTGGAAAACAACACCATAGAGCAAAAAAAACTCTATGTGATTTGATGGCAAGTCATGCAAAGTACGAAAAAATTGCTCACTTAAATGGCTTGCATAGTCTGAAGCACCTCAAATGGATAGCACTAGAACACTAAGAGTAACCATTTACAAAGGGCATAGTAGGTAATATGGTAGAGATGAGAACCCCTATAATATAGATGCTACAAATGGAGGTGCTACTAGAGGACATGAAAAGTATGGTGGAAGAAAGCACTTTGGTTGGACAAACTAACATTTTAGTTACGTTCCCACCGAGTACATGCAGTTTCCAAAATATTGTTAGAAACTTGCTGCAATGGTGAGCAAGTCTCTAAATCTAGTGGTTATGTTAGATAACAGACAAGGATAATGAAAATAGAGCTAGAAACCCTAACTCAAATGCAATATTTCATCTTCAAGCTTGCATCATTCACAAGAAAAGTAAATATATGCGAGAAATAAACAAAAACTAGAATAGAAAGCTCATGAAAAAATGAAAGAATGCTTCATTATCCAATGGGAAAAATTTAGTTACACTAGTGGCGGAAATTCTTGGAGACAATGGCTTCTTGACCTCCTCCTTCGGAGTGTTTTTTTGTTTCTTAAGTGTGTGGCTACTATCCTCTCCTTATGGTTGAAAGTGGTTATGGATTTTGCAAATATCTTTATCAAACACAATGGGTGTGTTGATTTATGGTGAAAATCTTATAGCATGTACCTACTTTGATGATTAATGTGAGAAATGGAGGCGAGCTCTTGATTTTATAAGAAAAATAATGCTTAAGGGTTTATGCACAACCACTTTATTTTCTTTTAAAAAATTTAACCATTAATTTAAGGGTTTATGCATGACCACTTTATTTTCTTTTGCTTTTTGGATCATTTAAAGAGGAAATGGTCTAAAACAAGTGTTATGACTTTAAGAAAAGTGTTTCCTTAGGTCATAATGGTGTAAAATAATGTAAAAGTGGGTAACAATGTATTGTTCCTATACTATATAAGGTATGTTTAGGTAAACCTAACATTTTGGTCTAGGTGAACAACTTTTGGGTTATAAAAAAACACATAAGTTGTATAATACTAAAGTCTTGAACAAAATTGAAGGAGATTCTTGTGAGGGTGAAAAGCTTGAATTGTCAAGGAGACTGGATATAATTGGGAACTTGAGATGAAGCATGGGGGTTGATTATTAGTGGTAGGAAGAAATAGTTGTGCATCATAATAGAATGTTGGTGACTTATGGCTTGCCCATATGAAGTATTTGGCCTCATTGAAGCTTAGTACAACCATGTCAATTTGTTGTGGTGCTAGTGTGAAGATAATGTGCGGCTCATAATGATCGCATTACCTTCAAATTGAGGAATTATTTGTCAATAAAAATTAATTGGTTCATGAGCATGAAAGATGGGGAGAATGTGACATTGCCTATTACTTTACTTTACTTTGGAGATAGTATATCATAACACTAAAATAAAACAATTATATATAATGTGCTCATATGTGTTAAGATACTATATTATCTTGAAACATAACCTTATATCTCCATCAATATACAAATATTTATAAAATAAAACAAATTAAAAATAATAAATATGTAATTAATAAAAAAATATTTATTTTATATTAAAAACAAAAAAAACATTGATTTAATATCAACCCAAAAAAATTACATTATAAAGTTTTTCATCAATGATGTTGTGTTGCCCCTAACAAAATGTCCCAACAAAATGCGTTTACATAACTTTATCAAAAGCATCCACCGTTCTATCTAAAAATATGCTTTCTATATAACTTTTCCTAAACCCCCAAGTTTCCAAAAATGACATCAATAAACAATTCAACGTGTTTCCTCTAATAACATGGCACAATAAGTTTATTAAAATAGTCCTTCGCGTCACGATTTTCTTGATATCCTTCCCCTAATTCAACGTTTAAAACGAGTAATTAATGAGTCTTGTATATACATACGAACGTTTTCTTCTCAAAAAAATATATATATATACATAGGAACGAAAGCTTTATACAATTTCAATCGATTTGAATCTTAACAAAGTGAGGAGTTCACATTCAATAATTTTGATAATGATAAAATTCAATATTATTTTTTTAGACAGGGAATAACAATTTTTTTGGGTATTTTATTTTTTTACATAGGGAACAACAATTTCTCCGAGTATCGTAAGCCACATATACCAGAAATTCATGACTTTCGCAAGGATCGAGACGTCTAGCATTGGGGGCGTCTATCCCTCTAGCTTGGACATGACGAACAATAGACAACCCTACGCCCCGCCAGTTTTGAACCTGTGACCTCTCAAGAGAAATCACAAGTTCTTAACCATTGAGCCCACTCAGGGTGTCTAAAATTCAATATTATTTTAACTTTAATTAATTTCATTAAGATAAGTGTGGCAAGAGTGGGAGGGTTTTTTTTTGCCTCGAGGGGTTATTTTTTTTGCCTCAATGAAAAAATAGAAATACAATATGCTTGGAGTTTGAGCATTGCAACCAGCAACCAAGCTGAATATTTTAACCTTTGCAAGGATTAGAATTAACAATCGCAAGGAAAATCCAAAAAATCATGGTGTTTGGAGACTCATTGATTGTAATTCGACAACTATGCAAACAATGGATTGTACAATAATAATTTCCATATTACAAAATATTGTTATCGAATTACAATAATTCGAACAAATTGAAATTTTCCATGTACTCAAGCATTTGATCCTAACGTTGATGCGTTGGCAAACAAAGGGACTAGAATGGACAAGGGCTCTATTAATAAAAAACAACAGAAAAATTATTTAACCAAAAAATAAAAAAATTCATGCACTGAAAGAAGAAATAACCCATAAAATTTACTCAGACACAAAACACCAAATTTATGTGGAAAACCCCATTTTGGAGAAAAACCACAGAGAAAGGGTTTAGTAGATTTTTATTATCACCTATCAACTGAATTTTTTGCAGTGTGTATTTTCTCCAATTGTAGTAGCCATCATTTAACACTTCATGGATCTAATGATATCGAACATCAGTGTGCTTTGTCTTAGAATGATATGTTGGGTTTTTTTCTAAATGAATAACACTTTGATTATCACAATGCAACAAATGTTTATCTTGTTTTATTCCCAACTCTCCTAAAAATCATTGCATCCACAACATCTCTTTGCAAGCTTTTGTGGCAGCGATGTATTTTGCCTCTGCTATGGAGAGGGCCACTAATTTATGCAATATGGACATCTAGGATATTGTTGCTCCTGCAAAAGTACATAAATAACCAGTGGTGGACTTTCTAGTATCCACATCTCCAGCCATGTTTGCATCTGTGTAACCTTCAAGAACAACGTTGTTATTACCAAAACATAAACAATAATTAATAGTACCCTTGAGATACCTCAAAATCCACTTTATTGCTTGTCAATGTTGTTTGTTTGGATTTGCAAGGAATCTGCTCACTACTCCCACTGAATGTGCAATATCTGGACAAGTACATTCCATGGAATACCTCAAGCTACCAACAACTGAAGCATAAAGGATTTTACTCATTTCCTCCTTATTGTCATCATAAGGGCACAAATTAGAACTAATTTTGAAGTGTGATGCTAGGGGTGTCCCATCTAGCTTGGCATCCTTCATATTGAACCTACATAACGCCTTTTCAATACATTTTTCTTGTGACAACCACAACTTTCTATTCTTTTTATCACGTATAATCCTCATGCCCATGATTTTTTGTGTTGGACCTAGATATTTCATTGCAAATTTATTGCTCAAGTCCTTCTTCAACTTATTAATCATGTTCTTATAATGTCCAACAATTAGCATAACATCCACATACAACAATAGGATAATATATATTTCTTTGTCATACCTCTTGATGTAGACACAATGATCAACCTCTAGTATTTTGAAGTCATGCTCTAACATAAATGAATCAAATTTCTTATACCATTGACGAGGTGCCTGTTTAAGCCCATAAAGGCTCTTTTTCAATCTGCAGAGAAGATCTTCTTTACCTTTTACCTTGAATCCTTCCCTTTGTTCCATATAAATTTATTCCTTCAGTTCTCCATGAAGAAAAGTTATCTTCACATCTAATTGTTCACATTCCAATTCTAAAGCAGCAACAAGAAAATAATAACTATTATGGAAGACATTTTAACAACAGGTGAATTTTTTTTGTAAAGTCAATACCTTCTTTTGTGCAAATCCCTTCGCCACTAGCCTTGCTTTGTATCTTTCCTTCTTCTCCTCACCCTCATGTTTAATCATGTATAACCTTTTGTTTTGTAGGGAATTTCTTCCTTTCGGAAGCTTCACTAGCTCCCAAGTTTTATTTTTCAATAAAGAGTCCATTTCTTCCTCCATTGCTTTCTTCCACTTGTTGCTACTTTCCACTTCACAAGTTTCCTAAAAACAATTAGGCTCACCTTCATCAGTTAGCAAAATATAATCTGAGGGTGGATACTTTTGTGATTGCTTTTGAGGCCTAGTAGACCTGTGAACCAAGTGTGGTGGTGTGTTTTCCACTTGAATCTCTTGTAATGGTTGTGGCAAGTTTTCTTCTTCTCGTTGTCCATCCCGTTCTTGAGTTTGTTGCTCAGATTCTTCTAATAGTGAGATATTTTGTTGTTGTTCTATAAACCTGTCAACAATATTCTTGACCTCTGTTTCACCTGTAGGCCTTTTATACGCCTCAGATTCATTAAATATTACATCCTTGCTTCTAAAAATTTTGTGATTAATTGAATCCCATAGACGATAACCGAACTCACCATCCACATATCCCAGAAAAATGCACTTCCTTGATTTATCATTTAATTTGCTACTATGCTCTTTGGGAATATGCATAAATGCTTCACATCCAAAAAAAATTAGGTGAGAATAATTTACCTTTTTACTAGTCCAAACTTCTTCATGAATACCACCGTCTAGAGTTGTAGAAGGTGAGTGATTGATGTAGAAATTATATAACTTATGTGTTATATATCCAAGATTCTCCTGATCACACACTATTTGACTTCATGCACAATACAAAATCTATTCCACCATTTATCATCACATGCGGAAATTAAATCAATTGCAATGCACACATGAAACCATAAAAATTCACACACATTAACACAGTGATTTAACGAGAAAGCCTGGAGCTAAAAACCCCAACTATCTGTATATATTATATGTCATAGAGATCATGTAACAATCCTCATACAAAGCTGAACATGTCAAGCTCTCAGTACAATACAATCGCTACACACTAATCAGGTCCGATCTAGCAAATCCATGCACCGATCTCTGCCACCTGCTAGCCTGCCTCTACTGTGCAATCCCTGCTGAAGAATGGCTTCCTAATGAATCGATCCACCCCGGTTTACCGCTGTTAGTTAGTCCTCATTGGCATCTCCACTGAGTGTTGGATGCAATCAATGCATCACTATAGTCACAACTGATAGTCTATCTTGCCTTTTCACCTATCTCTCCACTGGTCTCCACTGAAACTGCCATGCACTGTAGTTAACTAATGTATTCTTCAGTTGATTAATGAGTTATTATTTAGTGAATTAATTAACTAATTAATTCACACCACTCTCACTAGTGTATCAATCAGTTAGACTAAATACAACTAGCTCAACTGAGTCTAACTGAGTTAAACTAAATACAACTCCATCAACTACTTCTATAACTCCACCAAACTCTGTCACATGAGTTCTAACTGAATTCCTCATGCATTAGCTCCAGTAAACCCTCAGGAATAGCGTAATTCCTTCTGTCAGCTGTTGTGCCACATCTGTGCACTTAACTGAAGTGCTCCAAGAGAATAAGATAATGTTTAGAGTCCAAATATTATTAAGAGTTAATAATATTCGACATATCTATTTTTAGAATGGCAATCTAAAAATAGACTCCGCCCAATATGTCTAAAAATAGAAGTCCATTTATTTTTTCCAACTTGACCAACCATCCACAAATAGCATCCTGCAACTCATAGAATATGATTGACATGTCAAAGTCAGGACTTTGCGCTCAAAAATAGCTCAGGTGGTCTATTTAGTGAAGGCGATTCTTTTCACTAAGCTCGTCATCTTGTTGCAATCTCAACACTCCCTCTCAAAAATATAGGGATTATCTGCCACCCCGATCCTGCCTCTGTGGTTTTCGAATTTGTTCCTGGTGAGCGCCTTCGTCAAGATATTAGCATCCCGATCCTCCGTAGGAATGTAAGAAAGTAACATGATCTTTCGCTGCACACAATCTCTGATATGATGATACTGGATGTCAATGTGTTTAGATCTATCATGAATTATTTGTTACCCAAGAGTTTAATGTAACTTCCGATTATCACAATATATCACAAGAGATTCATGTGAACCGAACAATTGATCAGATATTCTTCTATCTGCATAGCATTTGTCGCCATGCATCGCTCCATTGAACCGAGTGCCGCGCATCTCTATCATGTACCAAGAAACGTTCAGACCCATACCGAATATCCTCTCCGATGTGCTCTTCTGTCCATTGGGTGGGCTTCCTGCCCAATCTGCATCCGTGAAGCCATGCAACTTCAACTCATCCGACTGTCTGTACCACAATCCATATCCAGATGTGCCCCTGAGATACCTCAGGGCATGCTTGCCTGCATTCCAAAAGAGCTTGGTAGGCTTAACCATAACTTGTGAAAGCTAGTTCACAGCATAGCATATGTCCGGTTGTGTATTGACCAAATACATGAGCGTACCAACCAACTGTCGATAAACAGTGGCATCCACTACCTCTGCCGATGTAGCATCCTCTTTCCTCCAACCACCAGGAAGAGGAGTGTCGATAGGCTTGCAGCCTTGCATGTGAAACTTCCGCATCTCCTGCATACTTGCCTTGAGACACAAACAAATTAACGCCCTTCCACGCTAAATTTCCATCCCAGGAAATAATGAAGGAGGCCCAAGTCCTTCATCTCAAACTCCTTTGCAAGATCTTCCTTGCATGAGTGTATCAACAGCTCATCACTTGTTAGTATTAAATCATCTACATAAAGTACAATGATCAACAACTTACCCTCCACCACAATCCGGTATAGGTTCGGATCCGCCTCACTTTTGGCGAAACCAAGTCCGATGAAATAACTATCTATCTGTGTGTACCAAGCACAAGGTGCTTGTTTCAGCCCATACAATGCTCTTTTGAGCCTGCACACATGCGACTCGCTGCTGAAGATTTCGAATCCTTTACGCTGCTTAATGTACACCTCCTCCTCAATGACTCCATTGAGGAACGCAGTCTTCACATCCATCTAATGAATGTGCCAACCCATCTGCGTTGAGAGAGCAAGGATGGTCCATATGGAAAAATACCTTTCGATAGGTGCAAAGGTTTCTTCATAGTCAATCCCCTCGATTTGTGAGAAGCCCTGGGCAACAAATCTTGCCTTGTACTTCTCTATGCTCCTGTCAGCAGCTTGCTTCACTTTGTAGATCCATCTCAAACCTACCATTGATTTCCCTTCTGGCCTTGGGACAATCTCCCATGCACTGTTTCTGACAATCGAATCATACTCTTCCACCATGGCATCTACCCATGCAAGGTCCTCCAAACCTTCCTCGAAAGAGGATGGCTCCGTCATGATACACTTGCTCATAAGAGCCATGTATCCAGTATACCGGTCAGGTGACTGTCTCTGTCTGCGCTGAGATGTAGGTGCTCCTACAACCTTCTCTGCATCTTGAGCCAGTCGCTCAGCTTCTGTAGTGCGCTTCCGCCCTCTGATGGTTGGCGTTGCCTGAGTGGTCTCTTCCACTCCATGAACCTCATCTTGTGGCTGATCCACATCCTGAGACTCATCCTTAGGAACTAATAGCTCCTCATATGCATGCAAGTGTGGCTCCCTCTCAAGCGAACACTTCATGGTTTTCTCCTCATGAAATTTGATATCCCGTCGCACAACAGTCTTGCGACTGTCTGGAAAATACACACGATAGTTGTGGGGTGTATCAGTGTACCCCACAAATATCCCAACCTCTGCAGTCGGCTCCAGCTTCTTCTTGGCATCCTTCATCACATGAATGTAAACAGGTGAACCAAAAATCCTCAAATGGGAAATATCAGGCTGCTTACCAGAAAATGCCTCCTCGGGTGTACTCATTCCAAGTACTCTATGAGGACAACTGCTTTAATAATATAAACCGGCAGCACAGCAAGCGCGCACAAGAGTATGGGAAGACTGCTCCCGATCATGCAACATCGCCTCAACATCTACGATCGTTTGTTTTTCTCTCCGCGACCATTTCACGTGGGTTATGAGGCGCTATGAGCTCTCTTCGAATTCCTTCTACGCTGCAAAAGTCTTTGAATTCACCAGAGATGAATTCACCACCATTATCGCTCTTAAGAGCTTTCACCTATTTCCTTGACTCTTTCTCAACCAGTGCCTTGAACTCACAGAACTTTTAGAATGTCTCTCTCTTCTTCTGCATGAAGAAGATCCAACACTTACGAGAAAAGTCATCAACAAATATCACATAATACCTGCACTTTGCTGTCGAAGCGACTGAGAAAGGTCCACACACGTCTGTGTGAATTCTATCAAGGATCGTCGTGGCGTGACTATCCTTCTCATGAAAGGTGGATTTCACAAATTTTCCCATACATCCCTTGCAGTTTTTCGATCGTGCAATCCCGTAATTTTGGGTTTCAGAGAAATCTCAAGGCAAAATTTTTCAAAGCGCTAGCGGTGAAGTCGGCCCAATCTTCCCGTGCCAATTCGCCCTCATCTTGGCTCACCACTCCTTCTGCCTTGCATGCCATTGCTGCGCAGCTATCTACCTGCAATTGATAAAGGTTCTTAACTCGAACCCTTATCCTCCGAGTCTCACCAGTTGCCTTACTGCGCAGGAAAGCCTTTCCCTCGCTAAAGACAACATCATATCCCTTGTCTTCTAACATCGCCACAGAGATAAGATTCTTCTTCAATCCTGGAACATGCATCACTTCCTTCAATACGAAGGGTTTACCAGACTCTCTCTCAAAGGAAATGGTACCGATACCGGTCGCACTGTATCTACCATCATCGCCCATCTCGATGTGCACTCCAAGATCTTTCTCATCTAGATCTGAAAACAGATCTCGATCTCCAGTCATGTGAAAAGATGCACCACTGTCCAAGAACCATACTGATCCCATCACACTTGAGACCAAGCATGCGATTAGTGAAAAATCTAGCTCAAACTGCGAGGCTAAGGCCTCTCCAGCTGCAGATCCAGCAGCCTGCTTATTTTTCTTCTTCTGCGGACAATTTGTGGCATAATGTCCGTGTTGGTGACAGTGAAAGCACTTCACTTTGGACATGTCCTGCTTCTTGCCTTTCGCACCGGAATGAGAAGCTTTCTTGCTCTTCCCCTTCTTTGCTTTGGCAGCCAAAGCGCAATTCTCTTCATCAGAGTTCTTTGAGGAAGATCTGTCCTTGGTACTCCGCCTTATCTCCTCTTGCACAAGATCCGACCAAAGTCGTTCCCATCCTGGCAATTTCTCCCGACCATTGATAGAGTCCTGATAGGAATGCCAACTCTTCGGAAGCCCAAGGAGAGCCAAGCTCACCAAGTCTTCTTCATCAACAGTAACCCCCACACTTCCCAGCTCATCCTTGCAATGGACAAACTTCGTGAGGTATTTTGGTATACTGTCGCCTTTCTCCATTTTTATTTTTCTGAGCTTGTCTTTAAGCGCCAACTTCCTCTTCGGTTACTTCGCTTGAACAATCACAAGCTCCCACATCAAGAATGGAGAAGTGGTCATTTGGCTACCTGACACTATGTGATAATTCACACCTTCCAATAGAATCTTTCAACACTTTTCTGTCTTCCTTTGCCATGTGTCAAGTGCAGTTGCATCGTTAGAAGCAGGTTTTGGAATTTCTGCATCTATGAACTCCTTCAACCCATTATCATCCAACACCACCTCCATCCTATCCTTCCATGCAATATACAGAGCCGCCTCCGAAGGGCATACTCCAATCACAATCCGCTGAAATACATTTCAATGAATGCTCAACTTCGACACTAAGAAACATCATGTTAAATTCGAATTCCACCAAAGACAAAACTCAACCGCTTCAATAATTGCAATCTTCTCCAATGATCAATTGCTTTGATACCATGTAGAAATTATATAACTAATTCATTATATATCCAATATTCTCATGATCGCACACTATTTTAACTTCATGCACAATACAGAATCTATTCCACTATTGATCATCACATGTGGAAATTAAATCAATTGCGAAGCACACATGAAACCATAAAAATTCACACATATGAACATAGTGTTTTAATGAGAAAGCCTGAAGCTAAAAGCCCCAACTATATGTATATAATATATGTCATAGAGATCATGTAAAAATCCTCATACAAAGCTGATCATATCAAGATCTCAGTACAATACAATCGCTACACACTAATCGGGCCCTGATCTAGCAAATCCATGCACCGATCTCTACCACCTGCTAGCATGCCCCTACTGCACAATCCCTGCTGAAGAATGGCTCTGAATGAACTTGAATCCACCTGGCTTGCACTGCGCAATCCTCATTGGCATCTCCACTGAGTGTTGGATGCAATCAATGCATCACTATAGTCACAACTAATAGTCACACTTGCTCTTTCACCTATCTCTCCACTGGTCTCCACTGAAACTACCATGCACTGTAGTTAACTGATGTATTGTTCAGTTGATTAATGAGTTATTATTTGTGAATTAATTAACTAATTAATTCACTCCACTCTCACTAGTGTATCAATCAGTTAGACTAGATACAACTAGCTCAACCGAGTCTAACTGAGTTAAACTAAATACAACTCCACCAACTACTTCTCCAACTCCACCAAACTCTGTCACATGAGTTCTAACTGAAGTCCTCCATGCAATAGCTCCAGTAAACCCTCAAGAATAGCGTAATTCCTTCTGTCAGCTGTTGTGCCACATCTGTGCACTTAACTGAAGTGCTCCAAGAGAATAAGATAATGTTTAGAGTCCAAATATTATTAAGAGCTAATAATATTCGACATATCTATTTTTAGACCAGCAATCTAAAAATAGATTCCGCCCAATATGTCTAAAAATAGAAGTCCATCTATTTTTCCAACTTGACCAACCATCCACAAATAGCATCCTGCAACTCATAGAATATGATCGACATGTCTAAAAATAGACTTTGTGCCAAAAATAGCCTATGGGCCCACTTAGTGAAGGCGACTCTTTTCACTAAGCTCATCATCTTGTTGAATCTCAACAATTGATGAGGTAATAAGCTGTCCTTACTGCTTTTGCCCACAATTGTTTTTCTAATCCATAATTTGACAACATACTCCTCACCATCTCCATAATAGTGTGGTTCATCCTTTTTGCAGTACCATTTTGTTGTGGAGTACCAGAAACAATCTTCTCATTTTTATTGCTAATCTTATTACAATAATTCTTGAATGCATTGGAGCAATACTCCTCACCATTATTTGTTCTCAAACACTTGAGAAATTTATTAGTCTCCCTTTCAACAACAACATGAAATTTCTGAAATATCTGAAACACATCACCTTTATTTTTCATAGGGTAGTTCTGCCCACAAATGTTTTTCTAATCCAGAATTTGACAACATACTCCTCACCTTCTCCATAATAATGAGGTTCATCCTTTTTGCAGTACCATTTTGTTGTGGAGTACCAGACACAGTCTTCTCATTTTTATTGCTAATATTATTACAATAATTCTTGAATGCAATGGAGCAATACTCCCCACCATTATTTGTTCTCAAGCACTTGAGAAATTTATTAGTCTCCCTTTCAACAACAACATGGAATTTCTGAAATATTTGAAACACATCACCTTTATTTTTCATAGGGTAGGCCCAAACCTTCCTAGATGCATCATATATGAATGTAACAAAATATGAAGATCCTCCTAAAGACTTAATATTTAGCGGCCCAAACACATAAGAGTGTATTAATTCTAACAAATTTCTTTTCTTTTCATGACCACCTCTCATAAAAAAACCCTTCTTTGCTTACCACAAATACAATGTTCACAAAGATCAAGTTAATAGGATTTCAAACATGGAAGTAGGTTTTTACCAACAAGAACTTTTAGCCCCTTTTCACTCATGTGGCCCAAACGCTTATGCCATAACTCCACCGAGTTTTCTTCTTTTGCAACAACAATTGTATCTGATATCTTTGTTGTTGCCCTCATTGTATACAAGGTTCTTGTCTTGGATCCTTTAGCCAACACCAATGACCCTTTAGTAATTTTCCAGCTACCTTTCCCCAAGTTGTGGAACAACCTTCATCACCCAATCGTCCCATAAATATCAAACTCATACGCAACTATGGGACATGCCTAACCTGTTTCAACAAGATACCTTGTCCATCCTTTTTCTTGATTCAGACATCTCCCACTCCAACAATTTTACAAAAATGATTATTTCCTAAATGTACTTTACCATGATCAACTTCTTCATATGTAACAAAATTATTTTTACATGGGGTCACATGGTGAGATGCTCCAGAGTCAAGTACCCAATTAATGCTACTGCTAGAAATATATAAACATGCTTCTTCTACTGAAACAATTAATAAAGCATCACTTTCAGAAGCTACAACAATAGTCTCGCCCTCCTTTCTGTTGCTATATTTTTATTTGTGTTGATTGATTTTTGTTCCTTCTGCTCCGTCTTCCAAAACCAAAAATCCTTTCTCTTGTGTCCTACTCTTCCACAATGAAAACAAGTGAGTCTTCCCGTTCTTGATTTCGATCTACCTCTTGATTTTGAACGCCCTTGTCTACCACGTTCAATTTTCCTTCCATGATTAGCTAAGACTAGAGCTTCTCCTCCTTAGTTTTTTGCAATTGATTTGTGACGCAACTCCAGGTTCATTAAAATGCTACTAGCTCCTTGTAGGTGTTGAAGTGCTAATATCTACTATCAAATTCTCCCAGCTATCTGGAATAGAGCACAATAACAAGATGGCTCTAATCTAAAATAAAAAATTTCATGCACTGAAACAAGAAATAACTTTGAAAATTTACTTAAACATAGAATACCATATTTAAGTGGAAAACCCCATTTTGGAGAAAAACCACGAGGAAATGGTTTAACATATTTTTATTATCACAATGAAAATATTTATCCATTTCAGTTGCTTCATTCTTTCTCACCCATATATTTCTTTTTTTACTCACACCCCTATATGTACAACTATTTCATTATAATACAATGGGAACTAACAACTTTGACTTGATTTGATCTCCCACCTAAAATGGACCTTAGAATTGGACAATATATTATTAATAAAGTCTCCATTTCCATAAAATGTTGTTGTCAGCTATATGACATCAAAACATCGTATAAAGGCATACATAGTCAATTACTTGAAAACACACACAAGGAGAAAGGAGTGCATGCACATATAAGAAATTATGATGCTCAAACCTTCTTATCAAAAAAGGTAATGATGGATCGATGACAACTATTAACTCGCCAGTACTGGAATTTAACAAAATTGTACCATGTCCAAATCATAGTTATAATTGGCACATAATCCATGATTAGTGTGCACACATGTATCCACAGATCTTAATAATCTATAATAGTAAGTGGAGTTCAAAGGTGACCAGAAATTGGTATTGATACCACATTCAATTCAACTTAGATTGGCGTTAATCCTCCATCCCCTCTGTATCAACTCACAATATTTGTAAGGAAATCAGAGCGACTCAGGCATGGATCAGATAGCATTGTAATTAAATGCTCTAGGTTGGATGAATAATAGTTGAGAAGCACATGATAGGCTTGACGTTAGGTACAATAGAGTCTATATAATGTTGAGTACCAATCATCTAGCTCTGTGGAGGGCGACAAACAGAGGAAATTGTTGGCAAGGTGTTATTCGTTTTTGAGCCTGCATTGCCTTGGTCTAAGCGCTTACAAGAGAAAGATTCAAAGAATGTTCTCAATAGGGATTCAATTTATAACACAGTGTAGCCCTCTTATGGCAAATTTGGGCACACTATCTCAAGGAAATGAGCAAGCACACATGAATCAACTTCTGGAAAGCCTCTTGGAGGTAGTGGAAGGACTATTGAATGTCCTAAATCAAAGGAATGTAGTAGAGGAAATAATTTTAGTTGCTCATGAATACCAAACATGAACTGATGCAGAGCAAAACAGAGAGGTTCCAAGTAGAAGTTAGAACAAAGTTGGCAGTTATGGATAGCGAGTTTGCAGAGGTTGAAGAAAATTACATTGGTGGAGCATAGTTTGCACTAACAGAGTCCAAGACCAACTAGGGCCCAAAGAAGACAAAAGTAAAAAAAACACAAGGGACTGGAACAACACGCAAGAGTTGATGAAATCAAGTTTTAAGGAGAGTCTGGAGTGGCAAGCCAATCAACTGTGATAATTTCCTTTGTTTAATTTTGTCTGCTTCTATATATATTCTTTTTGTTATTAGGGTTCTTTTGCAGATAATATGGTAAGAATTTCTTCAGAATAGCCAACAAAAACTGTCACAAACACATGCTTTCAATAATTTAGACATCTTAATGTAACATCATTATGGAACTAAATGAAATATATAAAGATTGTGGCCTAGAAACCATACTTTCATACTCTCTTTTTAATAGAAAAATCTTAACTATTCTTTAAAAATAAAAAATTATCAAAATAAATTTTATCAAAAATGAAAAAGAATAATTTTAATAAAATAATAAAAATGATTAAATAAAGTTGAAAGCTAACCAGATATTCAACGTCTCTATTTACAAAGTAAAACTATTTTATGCATGAAAAGTAAAAAAATAATAAGATTTTACGTTTTGTATTGAGAATATAAAAATGTGAAAATGTAGATGAAGAAAGAATTTGAGAATATGATTATGTAGCTCACATTGAATGTGGAGATGTCGTCCATAAGGAGAAATGTCAACCACACTTTTTACATTTAACATTCCTCAAGCAAATTGTGAAAATATATATAAGAAAAGAATAATTTGGAAATTTAGCTCTACACTTTATTTTGGATGTGATGATGCATGAATGAGGAAACTTGGCCATTGGATAAAGAATAACAAGGCACTTTGTGGTTGGTATTCCACATAGGTAATGTGAAAATATTTGAAAAAAAATATGTAACGTGGGAAAAGCACTGCAACTTTTGGTTTTGTACATAGCATGTGATGTAGCGATGTAAATATGAGTATTAATACTATTAAGAAAGATTAACATAATCTTCACATTTATCATTTATTTGTAAAAAAAATATGGAAATATCAATAATTCAAAAATAATTTGGAAATTTTGTTTTACAATGCAAAAGTGTGAGAAATAAATCCAGAAGAAAGAATAAGAAGAATCCTATTCTATATATGAGATGTCAAAATGTAAAAATGGAAAATTATATATATATATATATATATCAAGATGCAGAACTAGACCCTCAGGAGAAAGAATAAGAAGAATCTCATTCTATATATGAGATGTAAAAGAAAAAGAAAAAATCATTTTTATTATATCATGACACATAAACATATAGATATATTAATATTTAGTTAATTTTATTTATCTTTGAATATATATATATATATATATATATAACGAGAGCCACCAAATAAATTAAATGATATAAATTTTAATAGGCATCAATCCATAACAAATATCAAAAACGTATTCACGATACACTTCACATTGTTAAAATAAATAAATAAAATCATAAAAATTAACTAAATTATAACTTGATTTTAAATTATTATTATTAAATATAAAAATAATTAATACATAATTTAAACATATATACATTTAAAAAGTATGTAACAAGATTTTTAACTATGAAGATTCACCTCAACTTTCCCATGAAGATTAATAATATGTAAATAGGGGTTGTTATAGTACCATGTGCTAATACCATAGTTTATCAATATCACATGCCCAAAAAGCCACAACTCATTTCATATGACACTTGTTAATATGACATCTTTACATCTTCACTATGTCCAATATATCACCCTGATAGAGGCGGTGAATTGAACAAGTAACTTCGCATCAAGAAGTGCCTTAACAATGCACCTAATCAGTGTCTCAAAACCCCATGGAGGACATTTGTGCATAACTATTTTGGAGATAAATCTCAACCTTTGATTTTTGAATACCACCAAGAATATTCTAGAATATTCCATAGAAATTAAATCTCTACCATACACCTATTAATTATTGATAATTAAACTAAAATTCTTGAAACCTTATTTTAAGTATTTAAAGTAAAATTATTAAAACTTTATTCTAAAATAGATACACCTATTGGTATAATTAAAAAAAAAAAATTTACTTTAAATTCACAAACTTAAAAAGTTATATTCAAAATTTCCACCATAACTTTATCCACAACTCTTACATATTTAAAACATATTAATTGTTGATAATTAATCTGAAATTCTTGAAACCTTATTTTAAGTAATTAAACTAAAATCTTAAAACCTTATTTGAAAATAAACACACCTATTAATATAGTAAATAAATAAAAATAAGCAAATGCTACGTAGTAGCTAGTACTTGCCACTTAGTTTAAATATAGCTAATTGGAGTCTGGACTACTAACACGTTGTGAGATGATCAATTAAAGTCTTTATAAAAAGATAGAAATGAAGTGAAAATGTTGTGCTAAAATGGTGTTTTTTGGTGAGCACCCTATCTCATTGGTTGTAATGAAGTTTTATAATTTTATTTCTTTGCAAGTGTTTAGTTCAAGCATTCAAATTGATATAGAGAAATTTAGTTTCAAGTGAATGAGATGTCAATTCCAAGAAATTTGTTTTGCACAACCCTTTGTCTCCTACAAAGTTCATGGGCATTGTACATGATTGATATAGAGTTGAATGCAATTGTGTTTGTGGTAGTGAGAATATCGAAAGAAAATAATAATAATAAATCAATAAATTATTGCTACCTCTCAAATGATGCTTTCCTTTGCAGAGAAAAATGGAGTTAGGATGATCTGTAATTTGTGACTTAGTATTAAATTATTATTATTTTAAAGTAAATTGTAAAGACGAGTTAATTAATATTTATGAATAATATGCAATAAGAGTTAATTTAACAACTAAATTATAACTAGCACGATTATATAAATTAAATCACTAGTACTTATAGATAGACATCAAAATCAAAATACTTAGTTCCTAAAACATTTCATATAATAAAAAAAAATATTTAAAAAAAACTTAAATAGTTTTTAATCAAAATACATAATTCCTAAAACATTTCATAAGTCAAAAAATAAATAAAAATAAATAAATAAATCATTAAGATTTTTTTTTTTTTTTAGTATTAAATTGGTTGAATTTGAGACATTCACTTTGAATAAAACCAAGAATAAAACTTCAAGACATTAAACCACTTTAACAAATTTCACACATGAACTTTTTTCATGGTAACTCAGATCAATCTTCTGTTTTTGGTTAGTAAAGAAGGTAAAACAACTTTAAAATATTTTACCCGAAAGATTTCTGCTTAATTTATTGATGGATCACAGAAGCCAAAATCTAGTAATTTGGAAACCCTGCCGGTAGGGCCTGGCAACAAATGTTCATCATTTTGAACGGGCACGGTTGCGGTATCTAAGTTGAGATCAGATCCTGACCTTTCTGAAAAGATGTAGAGATGCTTCCATTATTCCTTACTTTCGCTGTGATAAAACATCCACTCAACATTTCAAGAAAACCATCATGTATTTTTAAAAACTAGCCTGGCTCATTCGCTGTGAGATCTCTAAAGTGAGAAGAAAAGCTTGGATCTTTTATCAAGAAAATTATTGGCATGGCATTTAAATCTGTCCAATTCGATTCCATCGGACTTATGGTCTGAAATTGATGCCCAGGTCTGCTATGAAATCCTGCCGCTGGGAGGCTTTGTGGAAGGAGAATCTTTCGTTAAAATTTCTGAAGCTGTATAAAGGGTCTCTCGCGAAAATCATGATTCGGTTCCGTCAGCAAGCAGAGTGAATGCAAGACAAATTTCAGCGCTTCGTTCCTGGGTTTCGGAGGTCTCCTCGCCAGCTATTTCAGATTTTGTTGTTCCTCAGGCTTCTTCTGATTTGTCGTTTTCTTTGGGTCGTTCGCAGTCGGATTCAAACAGCAATGACTGCCATCTGAATTCATTAATGTCTGGGGATTCAGTATCTGCGGTCGATTTGGTGAATACAAGTCAGCCTTCCTCGGAGATTGCGCAAACCTCAAGTGGTGTCACTTTGATCGAAGGGCAATTTAATAAACTTGGTACCGAAAGGGGATCTCAGCGTTCGAGTGGATACGCAACCTTGATATCCAGCGTTTTGAGTTCTGGTAATTCCGCTCCTTCTGGTTCTAATAATGACGTTATTATGAATGGCCAGTGCTATGCAGCGTCTGATGGATTCGTAGCTCCCGTTCCCAACGTCTCTAGTTCAGAGAATTCTTCTTCGGTAAGTTCTGACGCTGTCGTGATTTCAAACGTTGATTCGAACTTTGATCATGTTTCTTTTAACACTTTAAGCCCTAATAAATCTGTAAATAATTTTGGAATTCATTTTAATAATAATGAAATTGAAATGGATTATCCTATTAATAAGCATCTATTTATGGATAAGAACTATACCAAATTTAAAAATGAAAAAGGGTCAAAACATAATTTTAAAAGATTTGATGAACTTAATAGTAAATTTGATTATAATTCTTTTATAGATAATAATTTTAATAATGACATAGTTAAAATTGAAAATAACAATATTAAGGTTATTAATAATGAATCTATCATTGATAATGGTATTAATAATGAAGGAATTAAGAATGGCTTTGCTTTTGATAATAAATCTAGTAATCTTAAGATGAAGAATACTAAAAATGACAATTTGTGGAATAATAATAATGATTTTGCTATAGATAATGTTAAGATTATGAGTTTTAATGAGGATAGAAATAATCTTAGTAATAATGATACTAATTCGAATAATAATTCTAACAATAATAAAATTATCTCTAGTAATAAAGTAGTTAATCTTTCGAGCTTCTCCTTTGATTCTTCAGTTTATAGGCTTTTAGAAAAAGGCTTTAATTTTGCCCTTGCTCCTAAGAAAATTCCGGTTCATGATATTATTTGTGATATTGAATTTGGTATCAGAGACTTACCGGATTCCTCTAAGGACATTATAAGGCAAGATTGTGCGGTTGTTTTAAGGAAGGCCAAGCCCCCTAAGAGCAACCTCAGTAAGTCTGAATTTGAGGCCTTAAAATCCTTAAATAATAATAAGGATATTGTAGTTCTTAAAGCGGACAAAGGAGGTGCTGATGTTATTCTTAATAAAGAGGATTATAGGAAGAAAATGTTAGACCATTTAGAGAATAGTGGGAGCTACAAAAAACTTTCTAAGAATCCCTTGAAAAAGGTTTCAAGAGCTGTAGCTGAGGCTATCAAGTCAAGCAGCTCCGTGGGTTCTCTAAGTAAGAAGTTGATTGAAAGCAACCCCCTTACTCAAAGAATCTATGGTCTTCCTAAAATCCATAAGGATGGTGCTCCTCTTCGACCCATTGTTAATACCATTGGGGGTCCTACTTATCTTCTTGCTAGGTATCTAGCCTCTAAGCTTAAACCTCTTGTAGGTCTTACCGATTCCTTTGTCAAAGATTCTGCTTCATTCGTTAATGAGTTAAAAGGTGTAATTATGGGGCCTGAAGATAGGTTTGTTAGTTTTGATGTTGTCTCTCTTTTTACCAATATCCCTATTAAAGAGGCTATTGAAGTCATTAATCGGATAACTGATCCTGACACAGCCTTTTTAGTTGAGATTTGCTTAACTTCTACTTTCTTTAGCTTTGAAGGTGAGTTTTATGAGCAAACCTGTGGTGTTGCTATGGGTTCTCCCCTTTCTCCGGTTGTTGCTAATCTCTTTATGGAAGACTTTGAGTCCAAAGCTCTTTCCTCTGCTCTGCACCAGCCAAAGCTATGGAAAAGGTTTGTAGATGATACTTGTGTCGTCTGGGCTCATGGTAAGGAAGAGCTTGATCGATTCTTCGTTCATCTTAACAGTCAATCTTCCTCCATAAAATTTACCATGGATTATGAGGTGGATGGGAGCCTTCCTTTCCTTGATGTTCTTATCTGTAGGAAAGATGATGGTTCTTTCTCTCATCGGGTTTTTCGTAAAAAAACCCATACTGAGCAATATCTTCGGGCTGATTCACATCATTTCCCTGCGCAAAAGTTAGGCGTTCTCAACACCTTAGCCACTAGGGCGTTGAGAATCTCGGATGAGTCTCACTTTGAGGGAGAACAGGCCCATCTTCTTGATGTTTTTTGTTCTAATGGTTATAGTAAGTCACAAGGACTTAAAGCTTTTCTTAAAGCTGAAAGAGGTTCCTTGGTTAAAAATAAAAATCCTAATCAATGGTCCTGCAATGTTAGGCTTCCTTTCATTCAGGGTACCACTGATAGGATTGCTAGAATCTTTAGGAAGCATAAGGTTTCCTCTTCCTTCAAACCTCTTAACACGATCCGAAGCTCTCTTAACTCTGTTAAAGATCCTGTGAACCCTAAGGATAAAAAAGGGGTCTATCTTATTCCTTGTTCCTGTGGGACACCTTACATTGGTGAAACAGGCAGGTCCATTAACCAAAGGATTTGTGAACATGCAGCTGACATTAGACTTGGCAGGTCTCGCACCTCTGCCCTAGCTGAACATGTGGAAAAAACTAACCATCATATCTGTATCGAAGAGGCTAAGGTCTTAGCCAGGGTTGATCATTTTCATCATCGTAAGTTAAGAGAGGCCCTTGAAATTGAAAAAAGGCCCTTAAATCTCAATAGAGATGACGGTTGGAATATAAGCAGATGTTGGATCCCTGCCTTATATTCTTAATCTTCTTCTTTCTTGATAGTACTATTTATTTTTTTTTTATATTTTTATTTATTTATTTATTCATTTTTATTTTTATTTTTATATTTTTTATTTATTTATTTATTTATTTTTTTTAATTTTTTTTTTTATTTTTAATTTTTTTTAATTTTTTAATTTTTTAATTTTTATTTATTTATTTATTTATTTATTTATTTATTTATTTATTTTATTTTTTTTTTTCAATTTCATTATATATATATATATATATATATATATATATTTATTTATTTATTTATTTTTATTTATTTTTATTTTTATATATATTTATTTTATTTTATTTTTATTTATTATTTTTATTTATTTATTATTATTTTTATTTTTACTATATCTATATATATATATAGAGGTAGAATTTCAATATAATTATAGATAATTTTAATTAAATAATATTTGAAAATTCGATTACCGAGATTAATAAAAATAAAAAATTTGCTATTTCTAATAATAAATTTTAATTAAACTATTAAGCAGAATTTTCAAACTAGCCATTTCAATTTGTAATTAAAAATATGTAAATTAAGGGAACTATTTTATTTCTAATCTTATTATTATAATATTATTATTAATTAATTATTTATTTTATTTTTAAAAAAATTTTACAATAAAATAATGTATAATAATCAATTATTGAAAAATTAAATAATTAAACTATAAAATTGAATTTTATTTTATTTAATTAGACTTTTAATTTGAATATTCAAACTAGCCGTTTTTTATTTTTATTTTTAATTACTGAACTAACCGTTTTATAGTCAAATTAGCTGATTTTAACGGTTTTCTTTCCTCTCCTACATCTATTTAAACTTAACGACTGATCTGATCTCTCACCTAGTCCTGATGATGAACCACACTGGTTGGTTCGAAACGCGTCGACTTTGTTCATGATAATGTGATTTTTACCGAAAGATTTCTGCTTAACTTTAAAAAAACCCGATTGAAAAAAGATGAGAAATTGAAGACTAACCTCCCAATAAATTTTGAAGCGATCTCATTCTACACGAACTTAAGAAGAATATGGGAACTTCAAAGTAATATCCTAGCAATAATGCACACTAGGTAATTAGTTTGAATCCTCATACCCCAACCTTTATGTAGAATTTGAATCTCCTTAAATGAAATGTTTGGATCTCATACCCAAACCTTTACGTAGAATTTGAATCCCCTTAAATGAAATGAAATCTCAGATGAGATACATGCACAAACTCAAGAGGAATCAAATTTCAGAATTTTTGAATTTAATCTCTTGTAATATGATCAATTTCTTGAATTCATGGCTCACATGGAGCGGGAATGAATATTATTTTGAGACTATATCATTGATCACAAAGGAAGGCTCCACTCCATAGAAAATCATAACATGAAGATTTAATGTAAATTCCATCTTTGCGTGGTTAGTAATGGAAGTTATTAAAGATGAGAAAATTAGACATCAACCAATCAGGTTACATATAAATAAATGTAATAATAATAAAAAATGGAATTGAAAATAGAGAAAAAAAAACTATAGAAAAAGAAAAAAAATGTATAAGCCAAATTAAAAAGCAATAAAACTAAAAATTAAGAAAAATAAAATTGTTGGATTTTATTTTTATTTTTAATTATTTTTTTCTTAATGAATAATAAGTTTATGGAGAATCCTCGATGGGGGTGAGGTCTATGCAACACATGGAAGGTGTCTCGCATGTGTAAAAACAAGTGGAGCGGGGGTGAGGGATGGTCCTCTCGGTCCCTTCACCATAATGCATGCAGCGAGAGAGGTACATGCTTAACGTTGGCAATTTGTGTGAGACATACCTACGCGTTGAAGTTTGAGGGTGGTGAAAGATTAAGGAGAGGGAAGATGAGGGAGCTTGGCATTCGACTCCTCACTTTACTTTGGTGTTGGTCCTTGCGGTGGCCTCAAG
Source organism: Pinus albicaulis (assembly GCA_034641835.2). Classification (NCBI taxonomy): domain Eukaryota; kingdom Viridiplantae; phylum Streptophyta; class Pinopsida; order Pinales; family Pinaceae; genus Pinus; species Pinus albicaulis. The sequence goes on from JAXQQM020090405.1 coordinate 24,414, forward strand.
GGAAGAAGAGTAAGCATCGCAGGAAGGTTTACGTAGGGAATGGCTTGTGTGTGCTTGTCATTGGCATTTGCTGGTGCGGTGTGTTAAAACGGTCCATGTTGCTCAATTTCTTTGTTATTGTTTACGTCTAGGAGGAAGGGAAGCTGAAGGGAATTGATCTCACCCATTTCCATTCTTCCTGGATTTTGGTGAGCTTGTTTTTTCGAGCTAGAAGAGGAAGTTAGAATCTACAGTCCAGGAAAATCCATGGGTGGTGGCGGAAAACTAATTTCCTTACCCAATTTTGTGACCTCCGCCGTGGGGACGACGATGTTTGGTGGCTTGGTGTGTGGTCCTTGTGCGAGGAATTTGGAGGCTTGTCGCTGCCCTGGGGGAAGTTACGCTTAGGCGTCGGCTACTTTTTCTTCGTTTGTTGTGTAATTTCTTGTGTTGGTTTGGAGGGTGGTGGTATTTGGTTTTCCTGGTGGTGGTGGTCTTTTTTTGCTAGTGGGAGGTGGTTTTGTGCTTCTTCGTTGTGGTGGGCGATGACATTCAACTCCTTTGCTAGTGGTGGTTGTTTTCTCTGGTGGGGGGTCTGGTCTCTGGTCTCTGCACGTGGCTGGGTTCCTCCTTGGCGAATTATGAAGCCACTAACGTTGCATGGGTGTTCTCCCTCCCCTGTCGTCCACAGCCCTGTGGGGGTGGCAAACTCGACAATTGTCATGGCGGCTCCCCATTGGGGTGGCAAGACTGCTAGGCATGCGCAACTGGCTAGTGTGGGTGCACATGGAGGAGGTAAGCGAGGGGCTAGCAAGGGTGGGAGTATGAGGGTTCAGAAGTAGAGTCGTCGGGCGGAGGAGCCCATGGTGGCAAGGGGAATCATGGTTTTGGTTGCTATGAGGTAAACGAGGGGCAGGGTATTCAACATTGCTGCTTGAGAACTGTCGTGCACTTATCAACAACCTGATGGAAAGAGTGGACACATCTGAGAGAGTCTGTCGTGAGGAGCATGCAGAGTAGATGGAAACACTGGACCGAATGCACTATTTCCATTGCCAAGTCAGGGAGAGACTGGTAGTCGTTTGGCGAGGCCAAAATTAACTCACTAAGAAAGTAGAAAAGCTAGAGACTTGGTTGGCGCACTTTGAAGGGCACGCTCAATGTGACTTTTGTCCTCCACCGCCTCCAGGAACAACCCCAGACAACCCTGCATCCATCACGTTGGATGACTAGTACGTTATCTAGTGTTTTTTATGCTTTATCTATGTTTTGGTGCCTCTGGCCCAACCTTTTATGGACATTGTCCCTAGTTTATGTTTTATATGTTTGTCATCTGGTGCAAATTTTGGTCAAGAAACCTAGTTGGGGTGAGACCACCTATTTTGTAAGCGACTATATGTGCTCCTTTTTTCCTATATGAATATAACATTGACTTACAAAAAAAAAAAAATTGTGGGCTTAGCATTTTGGTGAACCCTTCACCCATCAAAAACATGAAGCAAGAACAAAGATGAAGAAGAGAAACCAAGCACTTTTATTTGCACTAGTGGTATAGAAATACTTTAATCATTAGATGTTAAAATTTATTATAAAAAAATTAACTATATTTTATTATTTTTATTATTATTGCTAAAGTGTGTTTGACCATTAAAATAGGACTATAATATTGTATATAAAGTAAATAATTATATAATAATAAACTATTAAATATTAATATATACTAAAAATTTGAATTATAATTAATGAACTATTAAAATATTAGTAATTATTAAGACCATTTAATATTTATTTTTGATTTTAAATTATTTATGGTAAAATGAAAATATGGAGAGAGAAAAAACACAATTCATGAAAAATTAAATAAAAAACAAATAAAACTAAAAAAAAAATAGTAAATAATATAAATGGAAGTTACTAAACTTCCCATAATAATCCCTCAACCAATCACCTTACAAATAAATAAATTTAAATAATAAAAGAGAATAACAATATTTAAATTCCCAATATTAAATTATGGGTAAACAACATAAATTTTTAGTCAAAGACAAACAAATAGACAATCAAAGAAAAATTAAATGAGTAATATCATGGAAAATTATAATAAATCAATTAAAATTCACCAACTTAAAAAAATTGCATATTCAAAAACTTCCACCTAACTTTATACACAACACACACAAAAACTTTATACACAACTCTTACATACTTAGAAAGTAAGAAATAAATAAATTTCATTTAAAAATACTCATTTCTTACAGAGAAAAAAACATTAAATTCTCTCACAAATTTCCACGGACTTTCAAGATACTTTATACTATGCATACACTTTTTGGTGCAAGGGAACGCCGAAAGGAGGAGATGTGTGAATGAGGGTTTAAGAAAGACTGCTTGAAAACCACTTTCTTGAAGAATTTGATTTAAAGTTTAGATATTAAGATGAATGTTATTAGTCTTGACTATTTTTTATAAATATTTAAATTTCCAATAATTTTATGTAATTTTTATAAATTTTAATAATTTTTTTTTAACAGTATATCAATTTTATATTTTAAATTTTCTGCAACGTCTATTGGTGTTACGGAAAATATTGTTTTAAAAAAAGACATGAAATTTTATTATAGTTAAATTCTGTTTTGGCTTCAAGCATGCAAATTTTTGTTTTCCATAAGTGTGTGATTGACAGTATACTTTAGTGTGAAAATAATAACAGAATGATCGTCGCAATTAAGATACATTGTGAATTTCTCTCAAACATTAGAGGTTTCATGTAATTCTTGATATTGTTGAGACATCGGTCATATCTGTGCATAAAACAAAATTAAATGTCAGAAGGAACTCTTTGTATATTTATAATGATTTGCTTGCATTGTGATCATTTTTTAACTATTTATTGTTCATTTAATAATGAATTTCAATAGGTTGGAAGAATCAAGTAGAAGCGTGGTTATAAAGACCAGTGGCCTTGGAACATTAAGATATATACAGATGATGCAGGTAACAACAAAGGGGATGTTATTTTGAGTTATGAAGATCCATCTGCTGCACATTCTGCAGGTGGCTTTTATAATGGTATGCTGGTTTTCTTTGTAGACCTTGTCTGAATTAGATTTTCATATGTTTTACAATTTATTTTGTCAAAAGCTGTTAAATTCATAGTTATGTAATTTTATTTTGTATCCACAGACTATGTTATGAGAGGTCACAAGATAGGTGTAGTAATGGCCCAAAAATATGCACCAAGGGCTCTAGCTCCTCAAGCCAGTTATGGGTATGTACTATCATCCCTCATATTGCTACCTAATTTCATTTGGTTGAAATTGCTTTAAAATTATATATAGTTCATATTCACAACTAGATATCTTTCATAAACAAAATAAATACCTTCAGCCTCTCTTGATTTTTTATGCAGAACCATTCCAATTTATCTTTCCACAACATATAAAAACCCAATAAATTCATGAAGGTGGAATCCTTTGGGGATTGCCAGTAGAAACAGAAAATAAAAATATTGTAATCTTTATTGACAGAAACTCTCACAAATAACTCCTCTCGGCCAACTATGAACTTCTCAGATACAGAGTTTACAATTTATAGTTTTATTACAAAAGAGAGAAGACATTTAACTTGATATTAGTAGCTCTTAGAACAACCAATTAAGTGAAATGTTTAGTAATTGTCTATAAATAACCATCAACAGCCAACAGAGCTTCTTCATTGAATTTGACATATGAGCACAGAACACTAGAAATTTCAAAACTCATGGAAATATTTTGCTGAAGCTCGTGAAAATTTATCTAACATGTAAGGATGCGATTTTTTTTCTATATACAGAAATTTCTGAGTAGCAAGAGTTTAGAAAGTAAGATGTATTGTATATTTTTCGAAGAGAAAAAAAGATGTATTGACAGAATTGCATCATGGGTATCATAGTGGTTGGAGATGGTTTCCTAATAGGGGGAAATACTAGTCCTATAGACAAGGTGTTGCTCGACAACGACAACACCATTTAACGTTCAGATTAGGTACACGGTCAAGATAGTATGCTCGGAGTTCTCTGTGTGCATCCCTTTCATGAATATGGATGAGGAGATTCATCCAATTTCTTATCTGTTGCAGTAGTTGTATTGTGGGGCGCAACCAGTAAAGAGGCAAAGTAGGTGGACGCAAGAACCGCTCCTGTACATTGAGGAGTGAAGCTTCTTGTTCATTGATTTCTCTGCAAAATTGTTGGAGCTGTGAGATATATTTACGATCCATATGTTCCTGCAAGGAAATGAAAAGCATGTTAGTGAACAATGTACAGAATAGATAGTCAAATGGGAAAGCACAATAGCGAAGAGCTAGTGGGATGGTAAGGTACCAATAGTAGAGGGACTTGAAGGAGCTTGAGCAATAGATTTTGAGGCAAGGAGAGCCTCTTCTTTTTTTTCTGCGCACGACGAAAGGGTTCTCCTTCATCCGCGAGTAGCGAGAGAAGGAGAAAGCAGGGGAGATGCAGAGGTCATTCAATGAACGGACTCTTGATACTGCTGTGAAAGTGAGGCCTTGTCGATCAATGTTTCTGATGTCGATTGTTGCTTTATCTAGTGTCATGCCTTGTGATTTATGGATTGTCAAGGCCCATGCCATGCGAAGCGGTATTTGTGTTCGTGAGCCCCTTGTTATGGGGGGGATCAGTACAAATTTAGGATTTGAAGGATCCCATGGTGGACCCTTGTAGTGAAGGAAGTCGACCACAACAAATGATGGCAGTTCGGGTGGTTTAGATGTTGGTGCATATACGATTGCGTGGATGGTGCCGAGTGCACCATTGACAAGGCCAGCCTCAACCCACAAATTGCTTGTTAGAATAACTCGTTGTCCAATGCAAAGGAGAATTTTTGCAGCTAGATGTTCATCTTCTAGTTTGTTGGCTCTAAATTCCTTCCTTTGGGCAGCGTAGGAACGTGCGATTGGGTTTTCAACATGGTTTTATTGTGCATGTCAACAGCCTCATTTGTTGCATATAGATGCATTGAACTTGAGAATGACTGGACCTTGGCTTCAGGAAGGTTTGTTTTTGAGCGTGTCATAAGAAGCTTCCAATCATCAATAGTGGGTGTTGCATTGCGAAGGTTGGAGAGGAGTTCGCGGAAGGAAACCTGAGCAGGGCTATTTCCTTGTTGTCGAAAAACTGTTGAAAGTGTAACCATGGTATCAAAGCTTTGCCATAGTGTAGTTCCATGAGAAGTGCCTACATACATTGGTGTGTCTTTGACAGGTGGAAGTTGGGCAAGGTCCCCCACGAGAATTATAGAACGTCCACCAAAAGGGGTGCTTCTATTTTATGGGAATGCCTCGCGCAAGCGATCATCGATTTGAGAAAGAAATTTAGGACCAATGAAGCTCATTTCATCAATTAGAATGTATTTGACATCTCGGAGCTGTTCTTGAAGGTTTAGGAGGGCTTGAACCTCTAAAGGTTGCATAGAGGATACAGGGATGCAAAGAGCATAGTGGATTGTCAATGCATTGATGTGGAATGCTGCAACACCGGTTGGAGCGAGCAAGAGGAGGGGGTTTGGTCCATTGGTGGAGTTTTCAAGGAAGGCATTTTTTAGGCACTCAATTAGGAATGACTTGCCAGTACCAGCAGTGCCTTGGATTATCATTTTTAAAATTGATCCTTCGTCGTGTGTGCAGAAGTGGGAAAAAATGATATTGAATACAATGGTTTGGCTTGGGGACAAGGATGAAAGTGAATGTGAGCATGGAGTTTGGATTTGGTGGATTCTTGTGGAGGAGCGGTTGAAGTTGATGAAGTGGATGGCTGTTTCTTGTAATTGTGAAGGGATAATGGAGTCGGCCCAATTATAATTTGCATCAAAGTCACGATGGCCAAGCATTTCAAGTTCATTTTGGCTTTTAAACTTCTGTGGTGATCATTTTTCAAGATGCTTTCCAGATTATCCACAGTATTGAGAGAGAAATTTCCATTCAGGCATGTCGAGTGTGGGGGCATGGGGAGGGGCATCAGGAGATGAAAAACAAGAGTCGGCATGGGCAGGGCCGATTGGGGTGCGGTGAACATGCTAAGCCTGATACGTGTGTCTAGTTTGTTCCCAGTGTGCAACAATGGCCACGTCAGATGTGCCAATGTCATCAGGGAGGGTACAGAAAGGGCAGTATAGAAGGAGTTCGCTCCAACAGAAGTCCACATAGGATGACGAGTCTTTCGATGGGATGGAGGTGTAACGAGGAAGGACACGTACAACCATAGGAGGGAAGATGTGTTTCCAGGGTGTTTTTTTGCGGCGGGGGAGAAGGTCCAAGAGCGTGCAACTTCAATAAGAGGCAAATCCTCAAGTGCAGGTGGTCTGTGCATGTATGAGGTGATGAAAGGTGTTGATGGAGGATGACCATCCAACTCTTGTGAAACACGTTTGAATACTTTTTTTTTCACATTGAGGGATACAAAAGAACGACTGCACTTTACTAGTGGGATTTTTTGCAGCATGTGGCATGTTTCTTGTGCACCAATGTCTCGGTCACCGAAAATTTCGGTTAGAACTTTGCGAACGACAGTAATAGTAGGAGCATCGGGTAGGGAACATTGGGAGAGATGGGAGAGAATTTGGTAGTAGCTTTCAGACTTTGCCTCTGCTTTCGTTGCATACTTTGAAATGTAGTTCAACACAGCATGGCGTGACAGAATTGGTTGGAAGTCCATGTTTTCCCTCCATATTGAAAGAAGATGAGCGTTGTGCACATTTAGTTTGTGATCATTTCTAGCAGGGGCGTACAATTTACGGCCAGTATCATCAATGTGAAGTGATGACGTGTCGCGAACTTCCCATGGGGCTCCATAGCGGCAGCTTGTTGTGTTATTTATTTTGTGCAAACATGTACTGGAGTGGCAAGTTGTGTGTCTTTGAACGTAATTGACAAGCTGTTCATAGTCTTGCAACTGATTCCCTGCAAGAATTTCATGTGTCTGGAGGAGGCATGGGTCTTCCAGAGATGAATGATTTATCCCAGGGGCTCGGTTTTGAATGGGACGAGGGTTCCAAGCAGTGATGTATGCATCGAAGAATTATTTAGCTGCACAGACAGAAGAAGCGTTGGTCCAATCCAAAGTGTCCATAGTAGGTGCATTTGGAAGCCATAAGAAACCATGGATATGTGCAGAGCCACGATGTTGCCATTCATACCTTAGAAAAAAAGGGGAAAATAAATAAGATGGATGCGTGGAAGTGAAGTTAATGAAAGGTAAGAGATGGAAGGAATAGTATGCATACCTGCACCAGTAATCCTTTACAAGGAATCCTTTAAGCAGCACTTCTTCGAGGAATATTGTGAATCTGCAATGGATGTATTGAGATGCACGGTGAGGGTTTGCAATAACGTTTTGGATTCTCCATAGAGTTTGATCATGTGAATTGGATGGAGGGTTGGAAGGCATGGTAGTATGCAAGTCAGGCCATTTGGCATCAGCTGCACTGAGTGTGAAGAATATGGTAGGGGTACCTTGTTGAATGATCATGTCGGCAAGCTTTGCTCTAGCTCTAGTCCAGAATGAACGGCTACCGCGCAAGGATGAGTCGAAGCGCAAAATTTGGTCTGGGATGGTGGAAGGGGGAACTTGTTGAAGGTGGTGGTGAAGGTCAGCGATTGTTGCTGGAAGGGTGTTTGAAAGGTCCCTTTTCATGAAGACAGAGGCAGTTGCTTGGCTGCGATGGTGCATCATGAGGTTGTACAAGCAGTAGTGGAAGCGAGGATGTTGTGCAAAACGGTTGTCATGGTAGCGTATTCTTGCATATCGAATTTGCAATTCTTGGTTGATTAATCATTGTAGAGCCGGTGGGGAAGAGGGTGGGGAAGGCCATGGAGAAGAGGCCCTCTGTGTTGTATTCATTGATTGGGGAGAGGCCAATGATGGGCCATTGAAGTGAATGGGTGAGTGAGGGATTGGAGGATTCTATGTAGGCAAGTATTTCATCTATTTCTGAATGAGAGTTTGGTAGATTTGCAACAAAGGAGGATGGGTGGAGGTCAGACGGGCATGGTTGGGGAAGTTCATAATCACAATTTTCAAGAATGCCTTGTTGGAGTGGGATGGAAGATGTGTTGGCATGGCGTAGCATGTTGGAAATGTTGGTGGGCGCAATAGGCAAAGCATTAAGGGAAATTTGGTTAATATGGACATCTTTGTAATATGGATCGTTTTGTAGTTTGAATTGCAATGCTGCATGAACACGTGATCTACTAACAAAAAAGCCATACAATTTTTCGTCATAACTAGTTTTGTTTACAACAAGGATGTCTAGTTTTGATAGCATGCAAGGAAGAGAGGTGACAATATTAGTGATATCTTGAGGAAAGCTAATAGTGTGGCCGGAATATTTTAGTTGGCCACCACGTGCATGGTGACTTGAATAATGGGGTTGACACGAGCAATCAACATCTCTTCAACTTGAGTTAGGCAGGAGAGCACATGCGGTTGGATACCTGGGTCCATGTTGTTTGCAGAGGAGAAACGATGGGTTGTTAGTTCGCCAAGACAACGGGCACAAGAAATGTTTCCGTTATTTGTTTTTGTTTTCATGGATGGGTAAGCTTCATAACAAATTGAGCAAACTTGGATGGGGCAAAGTGCATCGATTTTTTCGCGAAAGCGAAGATGTGCATGTTGGAGTTGGATGGGGAGGAATTGCTGGGCAGGTGGAGAAGGAGGAAGATGGTGTGGGACATGGAAAGGGTAGACGAGAGGTGAAGGAATTGTAAGGTATGGAAAGGGCTGGTTAGGGAGGGGAGATAGAAGGGTAAATGGGAAAGTTTGGGTGGGATGTAGTGTAAGGAGGCTACTTTGTGAAGGAATGGGAGTTTGGTGTGTGGTGGATTGAGAGAGAAGGTTGGCTTGGTGAGTCGCAAAGAGGATATGACGACGTGCATTAATTCTTTCTTTGTTCAGTGTGTAGTGGCGGCATCGTTGTTCCCTTTGCAGACTGTTCTCTGGTGTGGTTGGCATAGCTGTTGCAAACAAGGAAAGGTATGTAAAATGCATGAAGTATAATGAAAGAAGAGGGAAGCATGAATATGTAGCACTTTATTTCATATTCTTTGTTTTGTTATTTATTAATTTTGGCGAGATTTTTTGTTGTGTTATGTATTTCATCATAGAAATAGTAGCATGGAAATGGTGCGACTGAATTTCGAAGTGAAAATGTATTGAACATGGTTTGCATAAAAATGAGTGTTGGATATTTGAAATGGGAGAATATGTGTTTTGAAAGCAAGAACATGTTTCATCTATTGGCTAGAGCAAATCAAAGGCATATATTGTATTTTTGCAAAGAAGAAAAATGAATTTTTGTATTATATTCCATACTAAGCATAGCATATTGACATTTGCATTTACAAAATGTGTGTGTTGCAAACAAGATGAAGGCATGAAGGAGGAAAGGGAAAACCATGTGTGTAAATGTTCATATATTAAAAATATCCATTACAACATATTGGAATGACATATAAACAAAATGTAATGAAGAAACGAGTCGATATGCATACATTTAGGAGGACTATTAGAAAGGGAGAGGAGTTGTAAAGATATAGTAACAATTACAAAAGATACATGAAAAATCGACGATGCATGGAAAGTGAGGCAAAAAAGGTTTGAAAGTTGAACGATGGGAAGCAATGGAGAATGTATGGGGCAGAGTCGACATTTAAGTAGGAAAGTGGTAGGGGGAAATGATGTATGGAACAAGAGGAGGGGGAGAAACGGGGAAGAAGCAGGAAATGTATGGCTAAAGGCGGCGGCAGAATTTGTTCGCGGGGGCAGTGGAAGGTTGCAAGACCTGCAGGAGGATTTTCAACGCATCAACATAAGGGAGATCTTCTACGTGCATAAGAGTTGGGCGCACTCGTTTGATGTCGTTGAAGGTGTCCCTCTTTAAAGACAGTGTGAAGAGGAATTGTCACCCTTTGATTTTGCTATATATGTTAAGGACAGCTCCAGGATCTGTTGAGAGGAGGCAAAGGTCCACTGCAGAGATGCCTAGGAGGCCATTTGCGGCCTCGTCAAAAGCGACAACATTTTCGAGGTGGCCAGTGTGGTCGTGCAGTTGGAGGTGGAGAATGTAGCGGTAGTTGCACTTGGTGAGGGAGCCTTCACATTTTGAGCAACGCCACATGGCATCATCTTGTCGTATAGCCTTTTTCATGCATTGCATGCCATCAATGGTAAGTGGGCATGCAAGGAAGTAGAAATCATGCAAGTCAATTGAGGTAGCAGTAGCACGGAGTGAGATCCATGGGACATTTTCTCCAGGCGGAATTGAGAGGATGTCAGCAATTTTTTTTGTATTAAGTGGCTTCCTGCTGATGCCTGAGTATTTGCGACTGAGTGAGGGTGACGAAGATTGAATGCCTTCTTTCTCGAACCATTGCTTTAGCTCCATGGTTTCAGCGATCTGTGGATCTATAACCAGGGAGGTGGTAGGGATTGTGCTGATAGTTTGGTCGTTGAACTCGACGATCCTGCCCCCTCTAACTGCAAGGACGGAAATTGTGCGAGCCACGCAAAGTTCAGAGAGTTCCCGTCCCTCAACATGGCAGTGCTCCCCCCACAAGGTCAGATCAATGTTGTATCCGGACATGTCGCGAAGACAAATTGTCTTTTTTGGAGTTTCAGAGCCATCGCGTTTGCGGACAATAGAGGTAGGAGAGAGTGAGTTGACAATACCTATGACATCAACGATTGAGTTAGGAGGTGAAAGTTTGAGGGAATTGATAGGCACAAAGTGGAAGTTGTGGGAAGGAATTGTAAGGTCATCATTGAAGACTTGAGACACTGTTGATGAAGAGAAGAAGAGAATTTCAAACGGGCGTCTTAGATGGTTATAGGAAGGGTTGGGGACCTTTATGGTGCCATTTGCAACATTGTAGATGTGGCCAAATTGAATGAGAGCATGAAGGGATTCAGCCAATTCATTGAAGGCAGAGACGTGGATTTGATCGTTTTCGTAGTCGACAAGGTCAAAGCCTAGTGATTTTCCGGAGCCACGCGCATTGGTAAATTGCCAAAGGGGTGTTTTTGAAAGGACTCGGCCCTGGATGGACCAAGTTTTTCTAGTAGGGGAGAGTGCTTTAAAAGGGAGAGTAGTTGAAGATGCTGGGGCGGGGTCTTGGGAGGACAGCAAGTGAATGTGAAGGGAGGGTGGTGATGAAAAGGGAGAGGCAGAAGAGGAGGATGAGGTAGCTTGGACCATCTGTTCAGCAGAGAGAGTAAGAGGGCATGGGTCACCAACCAATGGGGCAATGTGCTGGACTACTTCGAGCTCGAGAATAGAGAGCGACCTGCAAGAACGAGCAATGTATTAATGAAGTGGCGATGCAGAATTATAGAAATAAGAAAGGAAAAAGAGGGACATAAGAGAAAATCCATTACAGAGGAGGAAGGAGGGAGGTGGTATGCATTAAACGTACAATGTTTGATGCGAATACGTGCACGAGCTTCTATTCAAGAGAAAAATGGAGCCGACACCCAAGTCCCCTTTTTGCGTGAGGGCAGTGTGCGAAGAAGGGAGCAGGGCAGAATGTTTGTGAACACCATCAGAAAGTGACATGCGGTATCGAGTTGTTGAAGTCCAAGTAGAGTTGATCTGCTCAAGTTCGACGACTTGGAGGGTTGGTTGTTGGGCGGTAGCACCAGCAAGGAGAGAAGGAAGACAATTGCGAGATAATGACTTCTCCATGGCAGTACGGGTGGCTTGTAAAAAGAAGATGCTGCAAGCGAATAGAGAAATTAAGGTCAAGAAAGTGAAGGAGAAGATGTGTACATTAACAAAGGAAAAGTTATACATTGCTAATTTGCGAGAGATGAAGTGTAGAATTGCTAATTTGGATGATTTCCACTCTTCAACTGATAGTGGCAAATTTTCTCTACGGAAGACGTTAC
>JAXQQM020087641.1:0-30860 GCA_034641835.2 Pinus albicaulis
CAAGCCATTTCTTGGAGATTGTGTCCGGGACTTCGCTCACTCGGCTGGGACCTTGACCCAACTTCTGGTGGGGCTCAAGCACACACATGATGGCCCCTGGCCGGCCACGTGGTAGCTCGGTTACCGCCCTAATAACCAATCACACCACCAATTCAACCGAATTAAAAATGATAATGAGGAAATATCTATAAAAAAAAGGTTGATCTATCGATTATGTGGTTTAGTTAGTACAAAACCATTTGATAAACTTGGTAAAAGTTGGCCACAATCTATTAGATTTATAAATTTATAAATTGGCACATTGTTTTGATATTGGTGGGTTGTTTTATTAATCATTGATGATTTAACCTTTGATTCAAAGGTATTCTATGAAATATCTAGTATAAAAGTTAAGTGGGCGGTGACTTATTATACCTGCCCTAAGGCATGGTATATAGCGATCGATATGGCTCCCATTAGCATTAGTTTTAACCGAAACAATAAGGTTAATACAAAGTTTTTTTAATTCATATGCTATTAAATATTTTTTAAATATTTTATTGCCTATCAAATATGAGAACTTCGCTCATACACTTCGGAGTTTTATTGCAACTAATCCTTCATTTTCTAACATAAACTTAGGATATAGATAAGATATGGATCAAAATTGGGTTAGTGAAGCTGATTAATGCTAGCTTTAAGGCTAGCATTAAAGCATAACATTTTTTGTGAACTACTTTGGGCGTATAGATGGTATGCTTTGTAGCATGAAGAGGTATTGATGTCATCGGCCCCCTTGGCATATCGCTTCCATGTGCCACCTGATCACTGCTAACCTTCCACCTCCGTCCGTCTATGACTGCTAGTAGCTGGCCTCCATCTATAACCATCGGCATGTGGCTGTTGGCATGTTGGTCAGCCAACAATTGGTGAAAAGACCACGATGGTTGTTAATTACAAAGGCAAGGAGAAGTAGTTTCTTGCATAAGAAGAATTTTCCTGCAGAAGAGAGATCATCCGAGATCTCATCCATTTTACTATGTATTTGGTGTCACAATAAAGAATGTTCCTGAATAATAATATTGGAAACTTGTGTATAGTCTCCGATTGTGTGCCCCGCATAAAGATAAAACGACAGGTCGAATCTTGGCATTATTATCAATGTAGTAGGAATGCAACATACTGAAAAATATTTTATATAGGTCAACCCTGCATGTATTCATTTCATTAATCTTAGCGCCTAGCTTGCCTTAACCTTCCTTGCCTTGGATCACTGGTAAGCTGGACCCTTGTCTTCGATGACTAGGTGAAACACTCAACCACTCTAAGGATTGGGGAAGATACTTGTGCCTGATCATTGATCGCGCAGTTCAAGATCATAAGATCTCTGAGACTAATCTGATTTCAATCTTCCAGAGGTGTCTTTTTATTTTAAGCTCTCAAACAAATATCAGTCATATTGCTTGATCGTGTCTGCATCAGAGTTTCGCATTTGTGTTTTTTTGTGCTCCCCTTGGGTGTCATTATTCTTGTAGTTATTATTAGAAAATTATTATGAGGATTGAAATCCTTTGTATAAGTTTTAGCATTAATTTTGTTATTTTCGCAAATCGGATACCCAGTCACATCATCATGGATCATATTTTTTTTCTGATTTTTTGTGCTTGTACTAAGGTGAAGGCTCCTGTATATTTGGATATTGAAGGATTCAACGCCCTTTTTTTTTCTTTTTTTTCTTTTTTTTGTGTGTAGATATGTAGTTTTATGGGAACTTCTGATAGATCATATTCAATAGCAGATAATTTCTATATAGTGCAATAACCAAGTTTGGTTATAAAATTTTATTTGTTGAGGTTTTATTTTATAGGGTTCATGATTTTCCTCTAAGGTTGTGAATTACACAAAATATCATAACCAATTTTTGAAATCCTTATTTATTGTGATTGCATAAGTAGTAAGGCAAGTTAGAGCGAAGTCAGTAGCCTATGAACAAGTAACTAGGTTTACATTTTATATATATATATTATTAGATTAATTTCAATGGAAAATATGTGGGAGATGTCAGAGTCTGTGTGCATGGATGACACATGCATTTTGTGTGCAAACACACTATAAATAATTCCAAGGGGTGTTTCCAAGGGGAGGTGTCCAACGAATACTTTCTGACCCTATTGTAAAATGGAACACGATATTATTCGCAAAAAAAACTCCTCCTCGGTGAAGGAAGAATAAAATTGGAGATAAGATAAATTGGAGAAATCATACAAAATCCATGTACATTGATTGCAACACAGATGAACAAAGTCACAATTCCGGATGCAAGCAATAAAATTGGATGGAATCTAAATCTGCATCAAAGTTGAAAGCATGTGGATACGTCCTAAACAGACATATACATCCTAAACAGAAATGGCATACAGATTTCCACTGGAAGTAAGATTCATTTAAGTCATAACCCAAACATTTTAAGGATAAAACCTAACAGCAAAGGAAATTCAATTTTGTCTCCTCCAAAATCAAACTCCCTGTACACAAAATAGGTAAGCAAAATCCAAGTGCATAGTGTATAAATGGAAAATTAGAAGCAAATTAAGTAAGAAGCCTCATATTTGTTACAAGTTCAAATTGTTGGCTCTGTAGATGCACAATATTACCGTGGTCAATTCATAGGTAGTGGTGTTTTAATTTATCATAGATATGTAGTATAATTTCGTTATTGATTTGGTTATTTACCCAATGGCACTGGAGAAGAATTCATACAAAGGGCAAAATTGTTACAGCTGATTTACTGTACTAGTGAAAAAAACCAACAAATATGACATACCAATAATAAATACAATCTGGATTGTGTGAAATACTATTTCTTAACAAGTAATAAATACCAGATCACGACTATGTAAAATACTATTTCTTAACGGACATTTCAAAGAACTAGGAATATTGATATATACTTAGAATCTCACCAATAAGAATGACATATCAATATAAAATACCATCATAATTGTGTAAAATATTGTTTCTTAATCAACATTCCAGAGAATTGGGCATACTGATGTATGCTTACAATCTCTTGTGATTGTATATGGTTTTTCCTTCATGCCCACACTGCAAGTTATGATCAAATTTAGCATATAGGGCAACATATTCCTTTAACCCATTTATTGTTCGATTACGATTAATTTGTTCTATTTTAACCATTCATAATATATAGGTATTTATGTTGCAATACTGCCCTGCTACTAAAGCTCTACTTCTTTCCTAGCCTAGCTAATTAGTTTCTGGAATTTGTTATTTGTCCTCGACCCATAAACCATGTCCCATGCTAAGCAAGTAAGAGCCGACACACTTATCAAGTTAGGTAAAGGCCTTTATGGAGAAGGATCTAGCTGAGTAGGTAAGGATAAGAAAAATCATGGCATATTTTGTGGCTTTTGACAAAGAAAGGAAGGGTTGAATTAGTACTTTCATTTAAGAGAGGATATTTTCGAATTTCCCTAAACTAACATTTTAGTGAAATCTTGTAATTTTTCTTTTTGTTTAATTCATAACTAAATTAGTACTATGATTTAGAGGATATTTTCAAATTTCTCTAAACTAAAATTTCAGTGCAAACTTGAAATTTTCTTTAGAAATCACCTTTTTAATGCTATTAAAATTCCATGTGATAAATAGTTTTTGTATGCAATGTCTACATACTTTTTAGGTTACCGGTGAATTAGTTTATAGCTATGGTAGCCAAGATCGCTGTGGTAGCCAGCTATAGTAGCCAAAATAGCTCTCTGGTAGCCAAGATAGCTTTCTGAATATGTCTTTAAATGGTTCTCTGATCTATATTTATTACCATATAAGCATAACTTTCTTAGAGGTAGCGAAGTTGGGCCTTATGAGTATGAATTAAAAATGTAAATTCTCTGGTCCATCTCAGTTTATGAATAGGATAAGGTCAAATTGAAAATCCCTTATGATGAGTGCACTCATAAGCTACATTCTTTGCATAGCTAAAAAACTAAGCATATCCAAGTATAATGAAGGACACATTACTAGATGCCAACCTTTCTCAACTACATTCTATCCCAGAGTAGGCATGTATTCCATCAACCTCGGTGGTCTCCAGCTTGATTGTCAATCTCGTTGTCGAGCTACTAGGCATCAAGAATGCGGAGGATCTCCTCATGGGGATCCCAAAGCTCGTTTTTTTAAAAGACAAATAAAAAATAGATTGTCAGATCATTAATATGAGGAAAGAAAAAAGTTGTGTCGTTAATAAAGCAATGGTGTGGAAGGATACACCTGGAGACAGAGGATTGTTGATGGAGGTTTTTTCGCTGTTTACCTTTTAGGATTCCATTCATAGCGCTGCACCGTTCAACAAAACCAACCACATTGATTGGCACTCTCATCACAACGCAACAATTTTATATCTCAAATGATAATGCGTGTCATTTAGAGGACAAAAGGCATCATTTTTCATTCTCTAAAACTGTTGTGGGTCCACATTACCCAAATCGCTGAAACATACACATTAAATTTATGAGATACTCTTCTGGGAAGGACAATGTCCTTTGAAATACTTAGTGGTGGGTCCGAATATTTCTTGAGAGGCTTCCAGAGGCGCCCACGCGGCATCCCGAGATCCAGCGAAATCCGCTACACAATGCGTTTTGGATACGCGTTAAACGGAAGGTACCCATCCGCCCCTTAAATCCGGACCAGAACACGCCTATAATAATAAGGCGTTGTGGAAATCACAGCTCAACAATCGCAGAGGAGCGCAGTCTCGATAATGGCGAGCTAATGGATGGCCTTCGCCCTACTTTCCCTGCAGTCACTGGATTCAAGCCGGAGGGCGATAATGAAAGATTTGTGTTCGCAGAGTGTTAAAGCTTTTCACTGCAGCTCCCGAAATCTTCTTGAAGTCTCGCAAATCAAGAAGTATTTTATCGGAATCGACAGTCTGTAACAAATTTATCCTTCTGTAATTACCCAAATTTGTAATATATTTTTTACATATTTAGGAATACATGGATATCGTTTTCTGAACATGGCTTATGGGTCAGGCTCATTTCTGTTGACATCTATATGATCGGCATGATTTGGAAATTAAATTGGGATGAATGATTGATCCATGGAATTATTAATAACTTCCGTATCGACAAAGTTGTGGAACGTCCACGTTGCAAACTTCAAACAATCACTGGCTGTGTTTCACGCGGTTCAAGAGGGTTCAGCCTATTTTTTTTTGTATTTGCAATGCATTTTTAGGAAATCAACCCCTGCTTTTGATGCCGCTTCTTTTAATTCGTGGAAAATACAGGGAATCGTATATTTTGGATTTTCAATGAAATCTAACCTTGAATCACTCTCGCATCTTTTGATAACGTTTTTTTTACTAATTCCGAGCAGTGGGGCACTTTACCGGATTTGATAAACTAATTGCAAACCAAAACTTGTCATGAAACATCATACGTATTTATTCAAAATGGTTTTAACTAGTAGTAGTTGAGAAAATATTTCAACCAAATAATAAAATAGGAGTTATTTTAAGTTGGATCTCTCAAATCTACTTAATTAATAACTAAACAATTTACACAAAAATTACATAGTCATTCAATATCCACAAGAGATGACGAAATACATCAAATTTTTTGGTAACTCTACAAAAGGTGTAGTCAACAAGATGGATTAGTGAATTCCACTCTAGCACTCTAGAATCACGGATCAATTACTGAATGACATCCACTTGGAAATAATGCTTACATTAATAAATAGGTAGAATTAGGTTGTTGGTTGTTAAAGTTTTGTTGAGAGATTTTATCAACAATATTCTCCTTATTTGGAATTTGTTGGATGTCATGAGGACTATTTTGTGGCTTGTAATTTTTCTTTGGAGTAATATACATATTATTTTGTGTGCACCATATTTGTTCTTCCAATTTCTTTGTTAGTATGAGTGCTTTCATGGGCTTGACTCCTTATTGGGGGCCACTGATATGAAAAGCATGTGACGACTGATACTTTGTACATAGAACAAGGGTTAAATTTGAAGGGTCCAACTATCCATCATAGAATTTTTTATGACGATCTTATTTTTAAACTGCCCTTCATATCACTTTTAATATTTTCTTTTACCAATTTCATATAAGTTAAAAGCAAAAAATACAATGTATACTTGCAAATATTGAAGAAAATGCAATTAAACATTAAAGAGATGAGGGTGAAAACAACGCGCCATTGCTAAAAATAAATTTCTAAAGTTTCATTTTTTATTAGATTTATTTTTCAAAAAATCTAACTTTTTTGTTTAAATTTCAATAATATTTTGCTAAAATGATGTCTAACCTGTGGATATTAGGTATTGTCAATAAATATGAAAGTAAAATCCATTTGAATATACTGAAGTTAAGATGAAGCCTTTCCGCTCAAGTAAAGGAGGAGGAGCCTCCTCTTGCAGGAATTCCATGGAGAAGGGAAAAGATTCCATGAAATCAAACATTCTTAGAAAATTACAAGAAGCTTTTGTTAAAAAAATGTCTACCCTCTAGATATCAGAAATTGCCTGCATAAATTATTCAAATATATTAAAATCTACTCTAAACTTACTCGAGTTTAGGTGAAGTCTCAACTTGAGGAAATTCTAGTACTCAGACGATAGGGTTGAAACAATAGTCCAAGTGATTTTTAATTTGAAATGTTGATAAAATATTTAACCAAATAGTGATAACAGAAAAACACTAATCAACACTTTATTAAATTAAATTAGGTGTATGTATATTCAAGACTTTATTAAATTAAATTAGGTGTACGCATGTTCACTGGCCAAATACATATTGATAAACTTGATGAAGAAATTGGAATATAAAGACTCTCACTAAGCTATAACTCAGTCACATAAAGAAACAACTATTTCTATAAACATCAACTTGAAACTCACACAATCCATACTGTCAATTGCCCTAATATCTTTAAATCTCTAGTTTCATGGGGAAATGAATTATTTACCACTCCTAACAATATTTTAAAATAATATGTATAACATAAAAAACATACCCACTTCTAAAGCTTCATCTAGGAATGTATAACATAAACCACCCTAGATCCATCTTAACTCCGGATCTATCAAGCGCCGAGAAGCATCAAATCTCTCGAGGTGAAAACCTCTCTTTTGAGTGTAAAACTTGAGGAAAGGTTTGCACCTTGAGAGATTTGATCCCTCTCGGCGTTTGATAGATCCAAAGTTAAGATGGATCTAGGCTAGTTTCAGTCGTGTGCTGCCAAGGAAAATCTGTCAAAGATATGATTAATTTTATCAATAATATGTAAATATCTAATATTAATATAATCATTTTAAATATCCTAAATATTTCTGAGATTAACTTGGTCATTTTAATTTTAAATTTTCGTAGTTACCTCACTTCGTTGAGATGATAAATATTGTTAATAACTATAATGATGAAATATTTTTTTTGAATGCAAAGTGACAATAATAGTGTTGAAAGATAGAAAATGTGAATAATAAGAATGTACTCATGTTACAAATAGTCTTCATTGTGATCAATCTCAAACTATTTTCTTCTACTATTCTTATTGCCACCCTTGTTAGTTTTGTTATCTTTTCATATTGATTATATGAAAAAGAAAATTTAAATCGTAAACCATTTAAATCTTTAGCTCAAGCTGTTGTAGTAAACATGATACCTTGTCTCTCTTGCTCTCCAATATTAATAGGTTAAATTACTATAACACAAAAATCAATGTACATTGTCAATAACTTTTTGTGCTTATACTAAAATCAATGCATATTGTTAATCCAATCACTTTAAAATTAATGTACCGTCATATATCCAATTACATCAAATCATAAATCAACATATACATTGAAATCAATGCATTTAATGCAAGAAATCAAATAAGATTAGAAAATAACTTCTACATTGAAATCAATGCACCTAATGCAATCAATCAAATAAGATTAGAAACCAACATCTACACTGAAATCAATGCATTTACTCAAAGCAATCAAATAGGATTAGAAATCGCCGTCTACGCTGAAATCAATGCATTTAGCGCAAACAATCAAATAGTATTAGGAATAATCTACATTGAAATCAATGCATCTAGTGCAAGCAATCAAATATAATTATAAATCAACGTCTAAATTGAAATCAACACATCCAGTGCAAGCAATCAAATAGTATTAGAAATCACCACCTACACTAAAATCAATGCATCTAGTGCAAGTAATCAAATATCATTAGAAATAAATATCTACACTAAAATCGATGCATCTAGTGCAAATAATCAAATAGGATTATAAATTACCATCTCCACTTAAATCAATCCATCTAGTGCAAGAAATATTCTTCCGTCTCTCCACCCTCCATCCATATCTATATCCCCCTACATCTCTTGTTTTTTGTCTCTCTATCTCACCCCCCTAAACACGCATGCTCTCGCACTCCATATATATCATTCTCTTTGTTAGTCACCCCCTCTCCCAATCTCTATCTTCTTCCCTCTCTTCACCTTCCATCTATATCTCTATCTTCCCCTTCTCTCCCTCTCCCCCGCTAATATCTCTCTTTCCTCCTTTTGTCCTCTCTCCCTCTCTCTCCATATTCCTTATCACTCACTCTTTCTCTCTCTAGAAACCAATATCTACACTGAAATAAATGCATTTACTCAAAGAAATCAAATAGGATTAGAAATCTCCATCTACACTGAAATCAATGCATTTAGTGTGACCAATCCAATAGGATTAGAAATCATCTACATTGAAATCAACTAGTGCAAGTACTGAAATATAATTATAAATCGACATCTAAATTGAAATCAACAAATTCAGTGCAAGCAATCAAATTGTATTGGAAATCACTACCTACACTAAAATCAATGCATCTAGTGCAAGTAATCAAATATCATTAGAAATAAATATCTACACTAAAATCGATGCATTTAGTGCAAATAATCAAATAGGATTATAAATCACCTTCTCCACTTATATCAATCCATCTAGTATGAGAAATATTCTTCCCTCTCTCCATCCTCCATCCATATCTATATCCCCCTCCATCTCTTCTTTTCTATCTCTCTATTTCACCCCCCTAAACACACACACTCTCGCACTCCATATATACCAATCTCTTTTTCAATCCCCTTTTCCCCCAATCTCTCTCTTCTTCCCTCTCTTCACCTTCCATCTATATCTCTATCTTCCCCTTCTCTCCCTCTCCCACGCTAATATCTCCCTTTCCTCCTTTTGTCCTCTCTCCCTCTCTCTCCATATTTCTTATCACTCACTCTCTCTCTCTCTCTCTCCACCTTTCTCTCTCTATGTATTTCTTCTTACCTCCCTCTCCCTCCCCCTCGAAGTCCATCTCTCTTTCCCTCCCTCTCTCCACTCTCTCACATCCTCTCTCTTCCTTCCTCTCTTTCCCTTTCTCTCCCATCTCTAGTCTCTCTCTCTCTCTCTCTCTTCACCCACCAACTATGTTACTATATCCCTCCCTCTCTCCTTATATCTCCTTCTCCCCCCCTTATCTCCATATCTCCTTATTTGTCTCTTTATCTCAGCCCTAAACATACACGTTCTCTCTATGTCTCTCCCTTGTCACTCCTTCTCTCTCTCCACTCCTCACTCTCTGTATTTCTTATTTCCTACATCTCTCCCCCTCCAACTCCATCTCTTTATCGATCCCTCTCTCCTTCTCCCTCTCATCCTTACTCTCTCTCTCTCTCCTAACTCCCTCTCTCTTCCCTAATCTCTCTCTCTCTCTCTCCAATACTCTCTCTTCCCCCATCACTCTTCTCCTCTCTCTCATCCTTCCTCTCTTACCTCCCTCTCTCTTTTCCCTCCAATCCTCTCTTTTCCCCCATCTCTCTCTCTCTCTCTCCCCCCCCCCTCTCTCTCTCTCTAATCCTCTCTCTTCCCCATCTCCCTTTCTTTATCTCTCTCTTTCCTCCCCTCTCTCTCTCCAAATACATTACTATATCCCTCCCTCTCTCCTCTCTTCTTCTCTCCCCCCTCCTTTCCATACATCTTACTTTGTCTCTTTATCTCACCCCTAAACATACACACTCTCTCTCCATCTCTCCCTTATCTCTCTCTCTCTCTCTCTATTTATTCTTAGTTATGTAAACTAATGAACATAAATATCCTTAAATATAAAGCAGATTATGGAGTAAATATGAAAAGAGGTTTTATTTACTTACCATACCTCTCGTTTATTTATATTTTTATTTATTTACCATACCTCTTTTATTTACTATGGTATTTGGCCCATAGGCTTGTTATATAATTAGATTTTTATTTATAATCCTATTTGATATATTGATATTTATTTACCTTACTTCTTTATACCTCTTTTATATTTATTTATTTACCATACCTCTTTATACCTATTTTATATTTATTTATTTATCATACCTTTTTATACCTCTTTTATATTTATTTATTTACCATACTTATTTTATAAATATGGCATTTGGCCCATGGTATCAATATTAATTTGTCCCATGGTATTCGTCGCATAGGCTTCATCTAAATAAAACCTCATGTTTTAAATTTTTTAATATAAAAAGGTTTAGAGTAAATATAAAAATAATTTTCATTTATTTACCATACATCTAGTTTATATATATTTTTATTTATTTACCATAGCTCTGGAGTAAGTATAAAAATAGGTTTTATTTATTTACCATACGTCATGTTTATTTATATTTTTTATTTATTTAAATTTTAAAATATTGCAACTTTGATGGGGAAATATTTATGTCTTTAAATATTTTAATTTATCCATAGAATATGGGTTTTCTTTTTAAAGATTCATTTTACAAATATTTAATTAAAAGAAATATTAAAAGATTTTGGATTTTGATTGTTTGTGTTGAATTAACTCTTTTCCTTTGATTTAGGAAATGGTATTGACTTTAGTAAAGAGTAAAGATGTTTAAAATTTTACTTAATTTTGAAATTCAATGTGGTAAATTTTTTTGTTAAAGGTAAATTTATGATCCATTCAAATTCATAGCCCATTAACAAGTTAAAAAAGTTATATATAATCTAAATATTTAAGTTATATAAAATTCAAGATTAGGTTAATGCTTTGGCCCACGTTAGAAAAAAGTAAAATTTATTATTTTTTGAGAACATGACATACCTCACATCGGGGTCATACTGTGCTGTAGATTCAGCGCAATAAAAGAAGTATGGTAAATAAATAAATATAAAAAACGTATAAAGATGTATGATAAATAAATAAATATAAAATAGGTATAAAGAGGTATGGTAAATAAATAAATATAAAAGAGTTATAAAGAAGTAAGGTAAATAAATAACAATATATCAAATAGGATTATAAATAAAAATCTAATTATATAACAATCCTATGGGCCAAATACCATAGTAAATAAAAGAGGTATGGTAAATAAATAAAAATATAAATAAACGAGAGGTATGGTAAGTAAATAAAACCTCTTTTCATATTTACTCCATAATCTGCTTTATATTTAAGGATATTTATGTTCATTAGTTTACATAACTAAGAAGAAATAGAGAGAGAGAGAGTGATAAGGGAGAGATGGAGAGAGAGTGTGTGTGTTTAGGGGTGAGATAAAGAGACAAAGTAAGATGTATGTAAAGGAGGGGGGGGAGAAGAACAGAGGAGAGTGGGAGGGATATAGTAATGTATTTGGAGAGAGAGAGAGGGGAGGAAAGAGAGAGATAAAGAAAGGGAGATGGGAAGACAGAGGATTAGAGAGAGAGAGGGGGGGGGAGAGAGGGGGGGGGGAGGGGAGAGAGAGCGCGAGAGATGGGGGAAGAGAGAGGATTGGAGGGAAAAGAGAGAGGCAGGTAGGGGAAAAAGGGAGAGAGAGGAAGGATGAGAGAGAGGAGGAGAGTGATGGGGGAAGAGAGAGTATTGGAGAGAGAGAGAGAGAGAGATTAACGAAGAGAGAGGGAGTTAGGAGAGAGAGAGAGAGAGAGGAAGGACGAGAGGGAGAAGAAGAGAGGGATCGATAAAGAGATGGATTTGGAGGGGGAGAGATGTAGGAAATAAGAAATACAGAGAGTGAGGAGTGGAGAGAGAGAAGGAGTGACAAGGGAGAGACAGAGAGAGAGCGTGTATGTTTGGGGCTGAGATAAAGAGACAAATAATGAGATATGGAGATTGGGTGGGAGAAGGAGATATAAGGAGAGAGGAAGGGATATAGTAACATAGTTGGTGGGTGAAGAGAGAGAGAGAGAGAGGGAGAGAGAGATGGGAGAGAAAGGGAAAGAGAGGAAGGAAGAGAGAGGATGTGAGAGAGTGGAGAGAGGGAGGGAAAGAGAGATGGACTTGGAGGGGGAGGGAGGTAAGAAGAAATACATAGAGAGAGCGAGTGATAAGGAATATGGAGAGAGAGGGAGAGAGGACAAAAGGAGGAAAGGGAGATTTTAGCAGGGGAGAGGGAGAGAAGGGGAAGATAGAGATATAGATGGAAGGTGAAGAGAGGGAAGAAGAGAGAGATGGGGAGAAAAGGGGATTAAAAAAGAGATTGATATATATGGAGTGCGAGAGTGTGTGTGTTTAGGGGGGTGAAATAGAGAGACAGAAAAGAAGAGATGGAGGGGGATATAGATATGGATGGAGGATGGAGAGAGGGAAGAATATTTCTCACACTAGATGGATTGATATAAGTGGAGATGGTGATTTAGTGTAGATATTTATTTCTAATGATATTTGATTACTTGCACTAGATGCATTGATTTCAGTGTAGGTGGTGATTTCTAATACAATTTGATTGCTTGCACTGAATTTGTTGATTTCAATTTAGATGTCGACTTATAATTATATTTGATTACTTGCACTAGTTGATTTCAATGTAAATGATTTCTAATCCTATTTGATTGTTCGCACTAAATGCACTGATTTCAGAGTAGATGGCGATTTCTAATCCTATTTGATTTCTTTGAGTAAATGCATTTATTTCAGTGTAGATGTTGGTTTCTAGAGAGAGAAAGAGTGAGTGATAAGGAATATGGAGAGAGAGGGAGAGAGGACAAACGGAGGAAAGAGAGATATTAGCGGGGGAGAGGGAGAGAAGGGGAAGATAGAGATATAGATGGAAGGTGAAGAGAGGGAAGAAGATAGAGATTGGGAGAGGGGGTGATTGACAAAGAGATTGATATATATGGAGTGCGAGAGCACGTGTGTTTAGGGGGGTGAGATAGAGAGACAAAAAAGAATAAATGGAGGGGGATATAGATATGGATGGAGGGTGGAGAGAGGGAGGAATATTTCTCGCACTAGATGGATTGATATAAGTGGAGATGGTGATTTCTAATCCTATTTGATTATTTGCACTAGATGCATCGATTTTAGTGTAGATATTTATTTGTAATGATATTTGATTACTTGCACTAGATGCATTGATTCCAGTGTATGTGGTGATCTCTAATACAATTTGATTGCTTGCACTGAATGTGTTGATTTCAATTTAGATGTCGATTTATAATTATATTTGATTACTTGCACTAGATGAATTGATTTCAATGTAGATGATTTCTAATCCTATTTGATTGTTTGCACTAAATGCATTGATTTCAGTGTAGATGGCTATTTCTAATCCTATTTGATTTCTTTGAGTAAATGCATTGATTTCAGTGTAGATGTTGGTTTCTAGAGAGAGAGAGAGAGTGATAAGGAAGATGGAGAGAGAGAGAGAGAGAGGACAAAAGGAGGAAAGATAGATATTAGTGGGGGAGAGGGAGAGAAGGGTAAGATAGAGATATAGATGGAAGGTGAAGAGAGGGAAGAAGAGAGAGATGGGCAGAGGGGGTGGCTAACAAAGAGAATGATATATATGGAGTGTGAGAGCATGCGTGTTTAGGGGGGTGAGATAGAGAGACAAAAAACAAGAGAAAGGATCTAGCTGAGTAGGTAAGGATAAGAAAAATCATGGCATATACTTATATAGGATAAGAGCCTATACTTATCAAGTTAGGTAAAGGCCTTTATCGAGAAGGATCTAGCTGAGTAGGTAAGGATAAGAAAAATCATGGTATATTATGTGGTTTTTGACAAAGAAAGGAAGGGTGAAACTTCAAACAAAGCAAAGACTGGAAAGGTGATTACAGTTAAATTAATTCAATGGTATGCTATGGTGTCTATTCATTTGGAAAAGATATTAATTAATTAATTACAAACTCAAAATAGTTATATTTCATCACGTAGTACATATTTCCGTCCACTTTTTGTTTAATTCATAGTTGAATTAGTACTTTCATTTAAGAGAGGATATTTTCGAATTTCCCTAAACTAACATTTTAGTGAAAACCTGTAATTTTTCTTTTTGTTTAATTCATAACTAAATTAGAGAGGATATTTTCAAATTTCTCTAAACTAAAATTTCAGTGCAAACTTGAAATTTTCTTTAGAAATCACCTTTTTAATGCTATTAAAATTCCATGTGATAAATAGTTTTTGTATGCAATGTCTACATACTTTTTAGGTTACCGGTGAATTAGTTTATAGCTATGGTAGCCAAGATAGCTTTCTGAATATGTCTTTAAATGGTTCTCTGATCTATATTTATTACTATATAAGCATAACTTTCTTAGAGGTAGCAAAATTGGTCCTTATGAGTATGAATTAAAAATGTAAATTCTCTGGTCCATCTCAGTTTATGAATAGGATAGGGTCAAATTGAAAATCCCTTATGATGAGTGCACTCATAAGCTACATTCTTGGCATAGCTAAAAAACTAAGCATATCCAAGCATAATGAAGGACACATTATTAGATGCCAACCTTTCTCAGCTACATTCTATCCTAGAGTGGGTAGGTACTCCATCAACCCTACAAACTTGTTTTAGACTACATTTTGAAAGAATGAAAAATAACTAGGGTATATCTTGTTAGTATTGTGAAACATTATTATTAAAATGTACACCAACATTTTTGGTATCATAGTAGAGAAGGTTCTAATTGACGCACATCAAAATTGTCTCTCTACCATACCTCTAAGCCATCTTGAGCTTATCAATCCTTTTTTGTTGTGTTATTCTTTGTTTGTTTGTATTTATTCTTTTGTATTTTCTTATGCATGTTTCTTATATTCAAAAACTCTCTTCATTGCTTTCTCATGCCCTATCTGTATTCCCTAGTTGGATGCTTGCTCCACTCAGTCCCTACACTCTTAGAGTTCTTTGCACGTGCTTGAAGGTTCTCTCCCTTTTATTTCTCTAGCCTATGATTGTCTTCTCCCTTAACTTTGGCCACTTATTTCTTGGTGGTCTCCAGCGTGATTGTCAATCTCGTTGTCGAGCTACTAGGCATCAGGAATGCGTAGGATCTCCTCATGGGGATCCCCAAAGCTCGTTTTTTCAGAAGACAAATAAAAAATAGATTGTCAGATCATTAATATGAGGAAAGAGTAAAGTTGTGTCGTAATAAAGCAATGGTGTGGAAGGATACACTTGGAGACAGAGGATTGTTGATGGAGGTTTTTTCGCTGTTTACCTTTTAGGATTCCATTCATAGCGCTGCACCGTTCAACAAAAGCAACCAATTGATTGGCACTCTCATCACAACGCAAGAATTTTATACCTCAAATGATAATGCGTGTCATTTAGAGGACAAAAGGCATCATTTTTCATTCTCTAAATCTGTTGTGGGTCCACATTACCCAAATCGTTGAAACATACACATTAAATTTATGAGTTACTCTTCTGGGAAGGACAATATCCTTTGAAATACTTAGTGGTGGGTCCGAATATTTCTTGAGAGGCTTCCAGAGGCGCCCACGCGGCATCCCGAGATCCAGCGAAATCCCCTACGCAATGCGTTTTGGATACGCGTTAAACGGAAGCTACCCATCCGCTCCTTAAATCCGGACCAGAACACGCCTATAATAATAAGGCGTTGTGGAAATCACAGCTCAACAATTCGTAAATGATTTAGCTCTTCTTGATTGCAAGCCCAATAGTCACTTATTAAAATCGTCTCGGATTGCAGTCTGCCCAAGTGCTGTCGTTAGGGTTTGGGCAGGTTAGGGTTTTCATTTCAAGATTGCATTGTATACGGAAAGCGAGTCTGGTAATGGCGATTCCGAAGACGACGGTAACAACTGATATGAGGTGCATAGAATTCGCCCCTCCGCGGAGATTATGCATGGGGAGACCACGACTTTGGGAGAAAACGCTACGACCAATCGCAGAGGAGCGCAGTCTCGATAATGGCGAGCTAATGGATGGCCTTCGCCCTACTTTCCCTGCAGTCACTGGCTTCAAGCCGGAGGGCGATAATGAAAGATTTGTGTTCGCAGAGTGTTAAAGCTTTTCACTGCAGCTCCCGAAATCTTCTTGAAGTCTCGCAAATCAAGAAGTATTTTATGGGAATCGACAGTCTGTAACAAATTTATCCTTCTGTAATTACCCAAATTTGTAATATATTTTTTACATGTTTAGGAATAATGGATATCGTTTTCTGATCATGGCTTATGGGTCAGGCTCATTTCTGTTGACATCTATGTGATCGGCATTATTTGGAAATTAAATTGGGATGAATGATTGATCCATGGAATTATTAATATCTTCCGTATCGACAAAGTTGTGGAACGTCCACGGTGCAAACTTCAACTTTCCAGAAAGAAAAAAACGTTGTTTTATATCATGATAAATAAAAAACAGTGCATAATACAGCATAAGAAGTGTAGTGTGTAATCACTTCCAAAAATATGCAACATTGCCCCTAAAACCAAAAATAATGTGATCTGGCAAAACATACCCATCACATGAGACTCACAATCAAGCAGCATGGAGAGAAATGAGAAACATATACATATCATGGGGTCAGTCCAGCACCGTAGAAGTGAACCCCTATCCACCAAATCAAAGAAACAGAAATGGCGGATCAACCAAATCCGTAGATGTGAACCCACTAGAGTCGAGACAACAAGAACCACTCCATCGATAAGCCAGACGTCCCATGGCACATACCGTAGTAGCATATGAAGTGGGGCATATAGATGAACCATAAAAAACATGATAGAATCATATAAATCCATCTACAAAAAAACTATTCGCCCATGCCACATGAGCTGAAGGAGAGGGCGAAAATCATTTGGAGACCCAAGGAGGGTCACAAGCTCTATCCACCCTGGGATCATCAGCTAAAAAAATAGGGACCTCCCGGAGGTCAAGAAGTTCATCCCGGAAGAGGGATTTTTTCTTCGGCCTCCCTCTGAAGTGTCTGGATGCGGACTTCGTTTTTTTCCTCACCGTAATATTGCAACCCGAAGCCGGCGAGATGACAATATCAGGATTCCTAGGAATATTCTCAAATATAGTGAGGGCAGCCAGGTCAAGGTTCGGGTTGTTTAAAAGGGATTCGACATCACATCCAATAGGTGATTCCGATAAGTCCCCATACGCAACATTATGTGGAGAGGGAGGAGAGTGGGGAGGGGATGGGGATGTATATAAAGAAGCAATTGTGGGGCAGGTTTGATGGTGGTTAGCTAGAGCAGTAGAGACATTAGGTGAGTCCGATAAGTTCACCTTTTCGGTATTATGCGGAGAGGGAGGAGAAGGGGGAGGGGATGTGTTTTCTAGGGGCGGAATGGATGGGGAGGTATATAATGGCACAGAGATGGGACAGGTTTGATGGTGAACATCAAGAGCAGTAGAGGCATGCGGCATTTTATCCTTCCTCATGATTGTCGATCCAAGGTTTACTTCGGATTCTAATTGCATGGGCGAACCGGAATTCACCGGGGGAGAAAATACATTGTTGTTTTTAGAAACAGTAGGAGCCATCAGCTCCTTGTCAGGTGGAGTTAACTCTGCAAATTGTGCATTAACATTAGCAGACAAATCAATAGCAGAATCCGCAAGAGTAGAAATACCTGATGGGAGGACATTTTGATGATCATTTGGAGTCAGCTCACTATTAGCACCATCTAACCTTTGATTGCTCCTACGGGGCCTCCAATGCAGCCGAGGGCAGTTGCCCTTCAAATGTCCAGTGTTGTGACAAACCAAACAGCGGAAAGGTATGCCCCAATAATCCACCCTTTGCCTATGTCTTCTCGAGCCCCAAACGATGTCAACATCCGCGGGCAAACCGCCAGAGAAGACCAATTCGACTAATATCTAGGCAATGCGTTTGTCAGTGGCACCAAGAATACTTGGGTCGATGTATTTCGTGCATCCAATGGAATTTCCAATGGCCCTTAATGCTTTGTCCGTTCAGAACTCCAACGGAAGGCCCGAGAGCTTTACCCACACTGACCTATTCTTTGGAGCTTCCAATATTGGATTAAAACCGAGGTACCAGGGCAGAAGTTGCAAGAAAATCTTTCCACGTACCCATGGCTTGTTAACAATCAAGGCAACATCTTTTTCGTTCATAAAATGAATACTATACCAATTATTTAGGAGCAGACTACCTTCGGAGCATATCCAACAATTGGACTCCAAACATTCTTAGCCCATTCCAACATATCAATCACATGACCATCGGCAAACATCCAGCGCCCGATTAATGCACACTTTTGCAGACTAATGACTCGCCCCCAAAGATCCTCATGTTCCAGCACCACTTCTTTGATGTCCACAGCAGGCTTGAAGCAGGCAAGTCGATCCTTTTTCAGCTTGCGTTTGCCTTTGCAAGTCGACCCACCATTGGGCCCATTCAGATTCCTTCCAGCAGGTATTTCCTATTGATGCGCATGAAAACCTGGAGGCGCGATGATGGATTGAGCTATAATAGAAGCATCCAGCTCAATCCATCATCAGGGTAACAGATCAGGGAGGTCAACGTAAGAGAATCCCACCAGCAAGACAAAACTAGTTAAGGGCCAGTTCCATCCGAAACATGAGTGCAGCCTGTCACATGGGTGAACATGAAGGAAAGTTCGTATCAGTAAAATAATCCCAACAACCCCTTTCCTATGGATTGATAAGGTCAGAGAATAATTTGGAAAAGCCTTGAGATGGAGACGTCCAGATAAAAATCAGTTGACATTGACATCCTCATAAATCCAGCCATAAATGGACGTCGACGTCATAAGAGTACCAAGAGTATTTACACAACAAAAGAATTTATGATATCCCCATGTCATACAAGTCATCAAAAAGATAACTTCATGTCTAACAGGTAGTAGGAAATCAAATTCAAAAATACCGGCAAGGTAGATGTCCCAGAAAAAAGTTGGTGAAGACAGCTCGCCCGGAAAAACCAGTCCAAGGAGAAATGTTGACACAGATATGGCAGCAACAGCCACATAAAAACAAACAGGGCAGCTCCACCTTCAAAACCAGAATCTGATTGTCAAAAATCAAGTGAGGCATCCAGCACTGAAGTGTTTTTGCAACCAGGTTATATTGAGACGACACTACGGCCTTCATAAACAATCCACAGCTTCTGCTCAAGGCAAACCTGGCTTTCACCCATACATTCCCATCCTATGGATCTTATGTCACAATCACAGTACCGAATAAACTCTATTTCTGCTCTCTATCAATTTTTGCACAGAGACTTTATGCACAGTGACACCCTGGTAATCCCCCAAATATAACACCCTCCTGCAGTAGGTCTGGCCTTAAAGCGCCGAAAAATCCCGCAAAGGAACACCTTGGTCGAATGGATTGAAGATTACCCACCGATCATGGTGCCAAATACAACAAATTCGCGTGCCTTCACTCTAGACATGAGACATTGTGTTTCACACACAAGACTATATTCAAAGATTGGCCGAAGGACATACCTACGTATTTGAATGCCAATATTTCAAGACAATGTAGCCGTATTCCTTAGATAGGGCACCGATTTGATGCAAATTTTGCGCGAAACGAACTCTAGGCACACAAAGAATGCTTCGCACTCGCCGCTTATAAAGCACTATGAAATCTCTCAAGAAAGGTCGGAAATATCGCCTCCTTCGCAAATCGACTTAATATCGATAAGCTGCTTTCCTCCCGAGAACCTGCCTGAAATCAACAAGATTCGCAGAAAAGGTGATAGACGACAGATTCAAGAATCGAACCTATCACCTGAGAAAGGACCCCAAAAGAGAGATCCGTGATCGTGAGTGGTTGCACCGTCCATGGTGCAAACTTCAAACAATCACCGGGAATTTTTCACGTGATTCAAGAGGGTTCATCCTATTTTTTTTATTTGCAATGCATTTTGGGAAATCAACCCAACCCCTGCTTTTGATGCCGCTTCTTTTAATTCGTGGAAAATACAGGGAATCGTATATTTTGGATTTTCAATGAAATCTAACCTTGAATCACTCTCGCATCTTTTGATAACGTTTTTTTTACTAATTCCGAGCAGTGGGGCACTTTACCGGATTTGATAAACTAATTGCAAACCAAAACTTGTCATGAAACATCATACGTATTTATTCAAAATGGTTTTAACTAGTAGTAGTTGAGAAAATATTTCAACCAAATAATAAAATAGGAGTTATTTTAAGTTGGATCTCTCAAATCTACTTAATTAATAACTAAACAATTTACACAAAAATTACATAGTCATTCAATATCCACAAGAGATGACGAAATACATCAAATTTTTTGGTAACTCTACAAAAGGTGTAGTCAACAAGATGGATTAGTGAATTCCACTCTAGCACTCTAGAATCACGGATCAATTACCGGGGGGCCACTGATATGAAAAGCATGTGACGACTGATACTTTGTACATAGAACAAGGGTTAAATTTGAAGGGTCCAACTATCCATCATAGAATTTTTTATGACGATCTTATTTTTAAACTGCCCTTCATATCACTTTTAATATTTTCTTTTACCAATTTCATATAAGTTAAAAGCAAAAAATACAATGTATACTTGCAAATATTGAAGAAAATGCAATTAAACATTAAAGAGATGAGGGTGAAAACAACGCGCCATTGCTAAAAATAAATTTCTAAAGTTTCATTTTTTATTAGATTTATTTTTCAAAAAATCTAACTTTTTTGTTTAAATTTCAATAATATTTTGCTAAAATGATGTCTAACCTGTGGATATTAGGTATTGTCAATAAATATGAAAGTAAAATCCATTTGAATATACTGAAGTTAAGATGAAGCCTTTCCGCTCAAGTAAAGGAGGAGGAGCCTCCTCTTGCAGGAATTCCATGGAGAAGGGAAAAGATTCCATGAAATCAAACATTCTTAGAAAATTACAAGAAGCTTTTGTTAAAAAAATGTCTACCCTCTAGATATCAGAAATTGCCTGCATAAATTATTCAAATATATTAAAATCTACTCTAAACTTACTCGAGTTTAGGTGAAGTCTCAACTTGAGGAAATTCTAGTACTCAGACGATAGGGTTGAAACAATAGTCCAAGTGATTTTTAATTTGAAATGTTGATAAAATATTTAACCAAATAGTGATAACAGAAAAACACTAATCAACACTTTATTAAATTAAATTAGGTGTATGTATATTCAAGACTTTATTAAATTAAATTAGGTGTACGCATGTTCACTGGCCAAATACATATTGATAAACTTGATGAAGAAATTGGAATATAAAGACTCTCACTAAGCTATAACTCAGTCACATAAAGAAACAACTATTTCTATAAACATCAACTTGAAACTCACACAATCCATACTGTCAATTGCCCTAATATCTTTAAATCTCTAGTTTCATGGGGAAATGAATTATTTACCACTCCTAACAATATTTTAAAATAATATGTATAACATAAAAAACATACCCACTTCTAAAGCTTCATCTAGGAATGTATAACATAAAAAACATACCCACTCTTGAATCATTATCTAGGCTTACAAAATGTGACCACCGTAAATGTAACCACCGTAAATCAATTTTAACTTTCGATCCACCAAGCCTGAAAGTGTTCAAATTTATTTCACTGAGTAAGCATCATCTAGGCTTACAAAATGTGACTAGCTTAAATCCATTTTAACTTTCGATCCACCAAGCCTCAAAAGGGTTCAAATTCATTTTCAGTGAGTGAAAATAGGTTTGCATCACAAGCTATTTGATATCTCTTTCTCTGCTTGGTAGATCCTGAGTTAAGATGGATCTAGGGTTGCAACTTACCCATTTTAGTGGTAACAAATAGTTAGATGTTTTTATTATTAATTAAGGATTAGTTAGGATTGCTGTGTCATTTTAATGAGAATATGTGAACAAAAATCAAATTTTATTTTTAATAAAGATTTACTGTGAAATTCGTTTCATAAGTAAATTGTTGGTAAAAAGTAAATCAAGATCTGGTGTTAGTTAGAAAAACAGTTTTCACAGTTATCCAAAAACTCTGGAATAAATAAAGCATTCCAAGGAGAGTTTGGGGTTGGATCTGTGGACAAAGAAACTCTGTTAGGCTGGAAGGAGAACACATTTTCCAGGACAGACTAATCTCTGGGTTGGAGATCTGGACCGGATTGTCCCGTGATCTCCCCAGGACTGTTGTTTTTTCACTGGAGTCGGAGAGGCGGACCGGATTGTCCCGAGATTCTCCTCCAGGATTTCTGTATTAACAATGACCCAGACTTGAGCTCGGGGGAGAGCTGCAGGACGTAATCGCCCAGCTCGTGGAAGGGAGGCACAAATTACATCACTCGGATTCGAGCCAGATGAGTAGAATACATTAGTTGTGATTAACAGAAAGGAAGAATCATATGTTCATTATGTAGACTGAAATAAGCAGCTTATATTTTCTTTTCTGTGTCTGAAGAAAGATAATTAAACTATTGTGAAATTGAGTAGTAATTATTTCTTGTTCTATTAAAACTGTTAACTCTTGTATAGAAGACAGGTTGGAAAGATTCTGTGACTATAGCAGTTAACTGTATAATGTAGAAAAACTGAAATGAAACCTGTAGGAGGTTAATTCTGTATAGAACTGTGAATATAGCAATAGAAAGAAATAATATCCTTTTATCTAGAAACCAAGTAGTGCGGTATAGGTAAAACATCACCACAGAGTCAAAAGAAGGGCGAGGGAGACCGTTAACCCGTAGTGCCTGCAGAACAGGCTTCTGAGTTGGTCGTCTCTCTCCAATGGAAGCACGGACTGATAGGTGGTCCGGTCACCCTCGGAAGAAATCTTTTTAAACGAATTCGAAAACGAAAACAGACAAGTATGCTAGTAAAAACTTATCTTTCCAGAATAGATAAACGGGATATCAGTAATAATTTAACCAGAGAAAGAATCCTGTAATATCAAAGAGCAGCTATGTAAATGAAAGCAATATTTGTCGACCAAACCCTTGTAAGAACAGATTACTCAGAAACATCGTGCATGCACAGTGGTTACCATAGGAAAAGTGAACCATAACATACATAGCCTACGGCCGTAAACAATAATAGAGAATCTGCTCCAGATACACATTCACATAGTAAACCAGAACTTCGCAAACATGAAAACGAATGATTTCTGAAAACTGCATGTATATATATATATATAATTCCATTTTTACTCATAACCCAAAGCAATTGTCACCCAAGAATTTCTTGAAGCCATGACAGAGCATAATGTCAAAAAATAAGCCTGATGGAAACTGTGTAGTACCCAGTTACCCTACGGGAAAAAACGACATAAAATTACAGATTTGGAATAATCTCTCACAAAGAAAACCCTAGATAGAAATCTTTGTTTAAGAGCCGTAAAAACCCTCGGCCGAATTTTCAACCGAACATAGAACAAACAGTATGATGCCATAGAATAGCTCCGGCTGCATCCAAGACACAAACAAACAAAGACCCTATCTCAGCGCCATTGGCGAAGAAAACTCCGGAGAGGAGGTTCAGAATTTGAAGTCCTGTGCAAGAGGTTAAATACCTGTAGAATGGGTATCGATTAGCCTTGCTATGCAGTACCGTAAGAAAACCCTGGAACGGTTGTTCGAGCAAAAGGGTACCTGTCAGATATACAAATAGTATGTGAGTGAAAAAACGAATTCCCTATGCCTGAGGCAGAACGAAAATAACGATTTCAGACCCGTCGCAAGTATTAAACAATGCAATACCTGGGTGAGCTTCCATGAGTCGACTGTGAGAACCAAGAGAGAACGCCGGGTGCTGACCAGTCGAGCCGAAGCAAGTCCATTTGGAAGATATAAGAAAACTTAGTGAGTATGCCAACCAGATAAGTAACCAAGGGAAGAATAGAACCAGTCAAACTAAAACCAGAGCTTCCGGAAATTCATGGAAAAATTGACATTCGTGAGAGTGCAGGTCTGAGCAATCGAAGAAATCGAATAATACCTGACGCTGGAGAAATTTTTCACACCGAAGGACACCATTTTCTGTCTATGCGGAGCTGAAGCAGAGAAGGAAAGGGTTCAGGCATGGCGGAACCCTAAGAACGACAGGTTTCGCCTCGAGAGGCAGCGGCAAGGCGAACAATGATTTGAGAAATCAATTACCAAGGGGGATAGTCATTATCCAACCCTAAAGAATCCTCACCGTAGGATTAGGTTCCAAATCAAGGGCCATATTTCACCGGTGATCAAGCGATGGGACATGCTCGAACCCTCAGGATTAATCATCGGTGTAATCCATTGCGCGTTAATAACCTTTGCATATTAATTAAAATCCCAACATAGGATATATGTCATGTGGGATGTGTGTGCCAACCTTTATCCACAATTTCATCAATTTATTTTGGAGGTATTTATATTTTATGATGTTATTCCAGAGACCATATCCATTTAGAGCCCACCAATTGTTTTCATAAGTAATGCTCAACTCACACGTTCGAGATCAAGGATGCCCCATCCTCCTTTCTCTTTCCTCTGAGTCAGAATCGCCATACTGGCCAAATGATATTTGTGCTTATCAGAGCTACCATCACAAATAAATTTGGAGATGATGGAGCAGATCCTTTTAATAATATTGTTAGGTAGAGCGAAAAGATGAAGCCAACATATAGAGATGCCCTTAAGGACTGGTCGAACTATAGTAGAACTTCCTCCCAGG
This sequence comes from Pinus albicaulis, assembly GCA_034641835.2. NCBI lineage: Eukaryota > Viridiplantae > Streptophyta > Pinopsida > Pinales > Pinaceae > Pinus > Pinus albicaulis. Next base: position 24,925 of record JAXQQM020087641.1, read on the forward strand.
GAGAGCCCCTCGTGTGCCCATGATAAAATTTTATGTTGGAATTTCTCTATAAGAAAACTCGAATCCTTAATTCCATAACCATTAGGTTTGAGCATAAATCCAAGAGATATAAAACCCGCATCCAATGTAGTGCAGATAACACCAAAAAATTGAGAAATCACAAGTACCAGTGCATCATATGGGTAATAAAAAATCATATGAGATTTAGTATTATTCATAAGGAGTCTAAAGACCGATCCAAAGAGGTCAATAATATCATAAATATGTCTCCATTCTAGAACAAATAATCTACCAAATATTAACATGTCATCGACAAAAATAAGATGAGTAACCTTGACTTGTCTAGTAATAAAGATACTGGTCAATGACCCATCCATATGTGCATGTAAGAGAAATCTGCTAAGTCCCTCAATAACAAGAAAGAAAATAAGGGGTGATAAGGCACATCCTTTCCGAATGACCCGATACACAGAAAATAATTTTGTAGGAAGTCCATTAACCAATACATTAAAGTTTTCAGTAGATACACATGCTATGATACATTTTGAAACTTGATATGAAATGTCAATTTTGTGTAGGAAAATCCGAAGAAAGGTCCAATCTATACAATAAAAATATTTGTGTAGGTCCAACTTCATAATAATTTCCCTGAGATTCTTATATTTGATAGCATGTACAGTCTCATGTGTAATAACAACCACATCTTGAATTTGTCTTTTACAAAGAAACCCAAATTGTTCCTGTGCGATACCATTCGACGGTGTGGGTTTCAACCTATTAGAAATGAATTTGGAAATCATTTTGTATAAGGTGTTTCAAAGAGAGATAGGCCTATAATAAACAAAATTTGATGCAAGTGAAACCTTTGGAGTCCATGTAATGAAAGTGGAATTAATATCACCGGGGATATAACCAATATATCGAGATTCTTCTACAACCGCCAATATATTAGTGCCCATAATATCTTGGAAGTGTAAAAATAATTCAATGGTCTAGCCATCAGGCCTAGGGCTTTTATCACAAGCAAAGGATTTCATCGTAGCCTATAATTATTCCATTGTAATGGGCTGAAATAACATAGTATCTATGTTGACATCAAACATAGTCAGATATGAATCAACGACCCCCATTTGTTGCAAAATATCCACCTCCACTCTAGCCCTATATTGATTGCAAAAATATCTCAATGCATCAACCTGGATTTCAAGATGAGTATATAAGAAGTTACCATTAATATCCTGAATTTCCTAGATGGAGTTCTCCTTGTGGCACTTCATCGCATAATTATGAAGGAATTTTGTATTCTTGTCTCCTCCCGATACTCAGAGAGCATGAATTTTCATTCTCCACTCCTCCTGTAATTGAAAAATATCATTATTCCTCTTTTCTAAATCCACAACTAGTAATTAATGCACCACTAAGAAATAATATTCATGTGAAGGATCAACCAATATACCAAGTTTTTTATGAATAGCCAAAATTTCATCAATATGCTTCCTCATTTTAGTTTGAATCTAGTTACTGAAAGAGTTTTTAAGAGCCCTCAACTTAATCCCAATAATTTTCAAAGAAAATGTGATCAAGGGGTCGGATCCTAGTGCCCAAAAAATACGCACTAATGAATCAAATTCAAGAAATTTTAAGCAGTGGTGATTAAATTTGAATGGGAGACCACCCCAATCCCCATCTACCTGCCACTGGAGTATGATAGGGTAATGGTTCTAAATTTAGGATGGAATAACCCATGATTTCACAGAACCTAAGCACTCCACCAAATTTTCGTGAAGCATGAAACAATAAAGTCTCTTAGTGATGCCTATGGACCCAACCCAACCATTTATCCATGTCAGAATAAATGGAGCCAATAAAATATCCACCAAGTGGTTCCTGCCAAAAATATCGTTGAAACCTCACCAATGTGTCCACTCTGCAACTATCCCCCCAACCCTCATTATCTTCAATGGTGAGGTTCAAATCCCTCGCCAAAATAAGGGACCCCATATTTAACAGGCCATGAGATTCCAAGTTATCCTACAAGTATCTTCTAGAAGAATATGACGCATATGTATTAAGAATATTAAATTTGTCCTTCGAGCCACTAATGAAACTAGGTATAAGGATACCTAAAAATGATTTATAGAAAATAAAATTCATGAACTTAGGATCCCAAAAATCTGCAAGACCACCAGATAAACCCAAAGCATCCACAACACACACCCGCCACTCGAGACAGATAAGGAGGAGAATGTGCCAAATTTTGCCTGTAATCATCATCATCTCTTTTAAAAGGATAATAGAGGGGTGATTAACCCCAATCAAATGTCGGAGTACTACCCAAGCCCCTGCTGTTTAAGGACATGATTATCATGGTAAGGCCTCATAATTGGGAAAATAATCTCTAAGGGCCTGAATATGAGAGAAATAAAAAATAAAAGGTGATGTACTAGAAGATGATGGATTAGGATCCAATGTTGCAGAAATATTGTGAAGATCAGTATCAGCCCCATTCGAATGATTCCAAGGTTTCAAACACCGTTCCTTCCTAAAAGTCACATTATGATGAGAATTGGGACTAATAGAGATCTTGGGAGAGGAGGATGAATGAATCAATAGGGTCTCTAGAAGGGTGAAGGCAGAGAAAATCGATATCACTCCCCACTGAATTAGTTGGAGAAAGGTCTCTAGAAAAAGTCCCAAATTGAATGTGAGTAGGATTAGGGCTAATAGTCAATGAGTCATCAATAGTGGAGGTTACCCCATTGACATCAAAATATAGAGTGTGGGTAGATTCCAAATTTTCTGGACAAGGAGAAATTTTCGATACAGATAACAATGAAGAATGTTCAATACAATCAGAATGTGACAACTGAATATGTGGGGAAACAATATGTAAAGGACCGAAAGTAGAATTACTAAGAGAAGCAGCACTCGATACCAAATCATTACGAATATGTTGCTCAGGGCATGCCATAGGTGGTGTTATTTTAAGCTTACCTAAGAGAGAGTGCTGACCAATCTCATAAGCCATCAAAGAGTGTATAGATGTCAATGGACGACCCCCATCGCAAATAGTCTCTAATATTTCATGTCGCAGATTTCCAAATGTATGCAGGTACTCGATAATAAAATTTCCAACATTATGACAACCTTGGTAGTGAAAAGGGATTTCCCAATAGTAAATTCGATGCCTAGTAGAGAAGCCACCCTAATTGGGCTCCACCTCGGCGTGAAGACTAGCAACGAAGTCCGCCTCCACCAAAATCCATGTGATATGTTTATCTCTTTGTAAGAGGCTTGCTTCCTCGAGGAAAGAAATTTTACCAATGGAATTGTCGACAATCATTAGTGATTCACATGACCAGAATACGAGGGGTAAACCAAGGAGTTTAGCTCGAAAGGCTTGTGGCAATTCCAGGTATGGATCAAAGGCCACATGTCAGTGATGTAAAGAGAGGAAACCATGACCATGAACCCAGTATGATCCCAAAATATTCGCAACATTTTCATCATTAACAAAGTGGAAGGAGAACCATTGATTGTATAAAATTTTGAAAAGAGGAGAGTACTTAAGAATAGGTTACTAATGTTATTTAACCTAGGACTCCATCTGAGAGCCATCCATTCACAGATAAAACCACTTACCCATCAAATCCACTCACACATCCAACATATGAGCTCTTCTTCTAAATTGTTGGGTGTAATATTGCACACTTTGACCTTTAAGTTGCCTAAAGTTCTGCCAATTCATGATGGCTTTCTGCATATATTATAAAGGGTAAAATTTTCTTTTAATTGCAACAATGAAATTAGACCAAAATATTGATATCTTACCATGTATTTTTATCTCATCTTGTGTCTTGGCTTCACACCATACTAGTGTTTCACCCTCCATTCTCAAGGAAGCTAACTGAATCTTTGAATCATCATCTTCAATGTTTTGAATCCTCTAGCAGGCCTCCAACTGACAAACCCAATTTTGAAACTTCTCTGCATTCACTTCAACATTATACATAGGCAACTGAAATTTAATATCAAGTTTTAACAAGGGTTGTTTACAAATTCATTTTGAGGTATGCTTATGAGTATGAGTAAGGGTTGTGGTAGTGGAAGAGGATGAATATGAAGGTGAATATGGTGGTGAGGATGAAACCATGTAACCATTGTTAAATTCAATTGAAAATGTATACCAAAATAAAATTAATAAATTTTTTTTATTGATATGACTATAAATACGAATGAGCTTTTCTAGAAAATGTCATTATCATTGAACAACTAATGCATTTGTCCTTTGTATTTAAATAACCTAAAATAAATTATAAATATAAATTCTTAAATTCTTAATTGTGTAATATATTATTAATTAAAATTTATGTTATTTAAATTATATAATAACATGTAAATAATATACTATATAAGAACAAAATAAAACAAAATAATAAATGTAATATATTATTTTACATATTTTTTTATATTACATATTGAATTGATTTGATTTATAACATAAGAAAAAATAATATATAATATAAAACGGAATATAATATATATTCTATAACATTTAGATTATTTTTCATAATATTATGTATAATAATATATAATATTAATATATTCATAATCAAATTAATTTAGATGTATTTAAAATTAAAGAAAAAATATATTGAAATGGATTTAATTTATATTTATGACATAAGATTTATATACATTGAAATTTTAGATTTTTTTGCCCCAAATTATGTTGAACCTAATATACATTTTTTTTTTAACATACAAAACTAATGTACAATTTTTCATCATACAAAACTAATATATCTTTTTTCTTTAATTTTAATATGTTTGTATTGTTATTAATATTATAATATTATTATTCATAAATTTGATTTATCATAAAATTACAAGGCTACATTTTTATTTATGTTGATTTCATATATATATATATATATATATATATATATATATATATATAAACTTATAATTAATTTGAAATTATAATATTAAATAAAATGAGATGAATATATAATTTAAAAATAAATATATGAAAATATATAAATATAATATTTATTGAAAAATGTGTAAAAACATGTAGATTATGTAAATATATGCATTGTTTATTTCAAAAAATATGAAATGACAATAATAATATTTTATTCAAAAAATGTGAAATACATTATTATTAGTACTTTACTTTATGACTTTAATAGTACTTGGAGCACCACCATGATTAACCATGAGTTTTTATCCGCCATTGAGGATGTAACAAGTAAGTACTTTTAACTCAAGTGATGCCACCTCAACATTGGGGATGATGTCATCCCCTAAAATGTGATTGGTTGTCATAAAGTGAAATTTGATTGTACATTTTCCTTAGGAGGCCCATTTTAGACCTCAAAATTCCCCTAATGTCCAATGGCACCATATTGCCCAAAAATGTTTGTGTAGCCTCCTTATGCATCCAATTTGGTCAAAAAATGAATAATCTATGGCCTCCCCAAGTTTTGGCACTAAATGCTCCACAATTTCCTCCAAATCTGGCACCATCCTACATTTTCACCCCCAATTCTGCTAACCGAGCACTAAATTGCCCAAATTCCTGGGAGAATTTTTCAGCGCATTAATTTTTATAATAAGGCCTAAAGTATGTATTTTAAACTATCTCCATTGGTGCTGCTAATATATTTTTTTATATAAAAAATGTGTTGTATTTTATTGAATCATTTGGCATTAATGACAAGGGTGGTCACATGGGTCGTCAACCCAATGTCACGTTTTACCAAGTAGTGGGGGGGGGGGGGGCGGCACATGGGGCTAGCCCGGCCCCGATGGTCCCGTCTCAAAGTGTTGACTAGGGCTAGGGCTAGACCCCGACCCCCTCCCCTTACTGCGAATAAATATGTAAACAAAACCATATGGAATCCATAGTAGGTTAAGACTCATGGTGATAA
>JAXQQM020081755.1:0-194477 GCA_034641835.2 Pinus albicaulis
TCCCCTTCATGAAAGTTATGATATAGGAATTTCAAGTTGTTCAATCATCTACTCCTCCCAATAATAGAGCAGATGTATGCATGCGGATCAACCTCCAATCCCCTCTTTGAAAGTAGATCCACAGGCCTGTTGTTCTCCCTATATATAAGTGAGAGGGGAGGATTATTGAACTTGACAAAAAGCCCTTTTACCCGGTCAATCCATCCCTGTAGACCTCATGGCTGAAAGGAGATAGATCCATCGATGCCATCTATAACAATTTTTGAATCTCCATAAATATATATGGATTGCAAGCCCAGATTATGTGCAACCCATAGTCCACCCCACAAAGCTAGGAGTTATGCTTTATTATTAGTTCCCCTACATCCATTCAAGTACATCTGATAGTGTGCAGCACTATCCAACTTTATCCAAGCCTCACAACCACAACCTCCACCCATCTGTGCACCATCGAAAAAGAGCGTCGACAGAGAAATAGGATGTAGATGGTAACAGTGAGACTGGTCAGTAGATATGACCAATTCCTGTTCTTGACCCGCTATCCATACCATAATTTCCCATAGATTCTGGATATATTTATAGGCTCATTTTCAAATATATGGCGATTCCGAGCTAGCCATAATTCCCAAAACAAATAAAAGGGAAGCATTTTGTATTATATGAAGTGCAGTATATCATCTTATAGATTCATTCTTAAACCAACATTTAGTCAAATTAGATATTTATTATGATGAAACATTGAAAGAAAGATTTGCACACCAAAAATTGTTTACCTTAAATTAATTATACATATAAATACATCAACTATTGGTTTAATACATAAATACAATCTTAACAGTATAATCATTTAGATGAGTAAACACTAAATTATCAAATCATCCAAACAATTTCTAAAGAACACGAACATTCTCCTTTACTTAGAAACCAAGACAAGTCGGAAATATAGGTTCCAAATCCCCTCTTAATGATTACTTGCCACAACCTCAATCAACAAATTCTAGTTGTGGTCAAGCATGAGAAAAGAATATGTGCATGTCCATATAAGGAACAACCATCCACCAGAATACATGGGTGCCCAACAGTTGCAGCAACGAGTCTACTAGGATGTCCTTCAAATACATGGTTCTGTCAACTATTAAAACTGCATACCTCTCCATCATTATCAATTCGAAATTTTCTAAGCTATTAGCTCCATCAAATTGTCTCTTAACCGTTGTAAAAATGTACTTGGCAAGTTGGATTCTCTAGTTCCCAAACTTTAGCATAATGTGACGAGAAAACCACTCTCATGTTTTCAACCAATAAGAAATCCTTCCTATATCCACAACTTCCAATTTACCTTAGCAACCATCCATATTAAACTTTTACCTCCACTTAATTATTTCTATAGATAACTTCATACCATTAAACCAATTTTCCAAACTCTTTCCCACAATAAACTTATAAAGTACAAACAAGTCATATCTAACTTATTTGACATATCAGAAAATATGTCCATTCAATTTTATTATAGTTCTTTGTCAAGCAACATAAAAATAAGACAGGATAGAAATAAATTATTAATCTAAACAGACAAATCACTACAAGGAAAAGACCCTCTAGTGGATGTTTTTTAGGAACCCCACAGAAAAATAACCCAGATGTCCGTTTCTTGCGGAGGATCCTAGAGGAGGTTGGCGGGCGAAGGCTTTTGCGGATGTATTTCTTCCAGTGCTCTTATTAACCTAAAATGCACCGGTGCGTTCAATATGAAAAAGCACCGGTGCATTACAAAAATTGGCACATCGGACACCATGCGCTCTGTACACATGCACGTCAACAAGTTTCTGTAGAGAGCACAGTGTTTTACATGTTATTTCTGAGATACCACTAGGTGTGGAATAAATCAAATGCATCGGGGTGCCCACAAAATGCCCACAAAACGTGCGCATAGGTGGATGGTTAAATAAAAATTACGGCAAAAAAATCGCTAAAACATTGGCACAGAAAACATTGCTTTCTGTTACAACTATGGGTGATTTTAATTCGGCAAGCTGTAGCTAGTGCGTATCATATAAATCTAGGCCTGAGACCAATCATAAGCGCTCCATTAGGGGAATTTTGAGGTCTAAAATGGGCCTCCTAAGGAAATTATAAAATAATAATAAGTGGAAAAAATCCAAATAAGATTTGATGACATCATCGAATTTTAGAGGGAGAAAAATGAAAAAACTACTTTTTCAATTCATATTTTCAACTTATCTCCCAAAGTTTTTACTCAAATTTTGAGCGGGAGTACTCGTTGGATGCAGAATTTAATTCCTCATCCAAGGAGTACCCATGTTGCATACTTTCGATGGGTCCTACTACACGAAAAATAAGAAATACATTAAAAAACGTGATTACAATCACGTTTTTTATGTATTTCTCATTTTTCGTGTAGAAGAGTTCATCGAAAGTATGCAACATGGGTACTCCTTGGATGAGGAATTAAATTCCGCATCCAACGAGTACTCCCGCTCGAAATTTGAGTAAAATTTTTGGGAGATAAGTTGAAAAAGTAGTTTTATTATTTTATTATTTTTTAATATTTTTACCCTTTTATTTAAAAAATGGTAAATCATCCCCCATGGTTGACATCATCATCTTGAATCCTATTGGTTGTTATAAAGTTTATTTTTGTTGTATATTTTTCTTAGGAGGCCCATTTTAGACCTCAAAATTCCCCTAATGAAACATAAACGTCCGGTCTTAGGAATGGTAAAACGCAAGGATCACTCGTAAATATACAGCAGGAAAAGGGTTTAAAACAAACAAAATTACGGCCAAAAAACCGCAGAAATCATTGGTTCACCAGGCACCGTTACCGGTGTGTCCGGTTACTGTAGAGCCCCAGTGCATCCAATACCCATGCCCCGGGATCCCCATAAATTCCGTGCACCGGAATAGGGTTAAACAAAAAAAAATTACGACCAAAATAACCTAGAAATCACTGGTTCACCAGACACTATTACCGGTGCGTCATGATACTGTAGAGCACTGGTGCTTTGAAACTACGCTGGCCCGGTGCCTCCTAAAAAACGCGTAAAACGAAAGAGCCCGGTGGCATACGAACCGTGCACCTATGCAGCAAAAATCTCGCGCATTGGAATAGGGTTAAATAAAAAACATTTACGACCACGAAAAATCGAGACATCATTGGTTCATGTTCTTGTGCCGGTGCATCATATTCTTTACTAAACTGATACTTTAAAAATACTGCAGCCCCGATTACCTCTAGCTTCTGTGAAAACATAAAGAAGACGACGCGGTATCCCGAAGCACTGCCGTGCTCGATAAAAACCACAGAGCCTTGGAATAGGGTTGAAAATAAAATTCCCCGGCCAAAAAACCGCAATCATTGGTTCCTTTGGACTGCAGATTCTTGGTGCGATAACGTTATGCCGCCTCGGTGCCTCCTAAAAGTGCGCGAAAATAGAAAGAGCCCAGCACAACATATAGGAAACGCATCAGTACTGCAGTAAAAAGCCCGCGCACCAAAATAGGGTTAAATAAAAAAATTACGGCCAAAAAACTGCAAAAATCATTGGTTCACTAGACACCGTTACCGGTGTGTCGTGTTACTGTAGCGCACCGGTGCGTTACAGTTACGCGCCCTGTTGCCTCCTAAAAGCGTGCAAAAATAGAAAGAGCCCGGTGCGGCATTACGACAACACACCGGTACTCCAGTAAAAACCCGACACATCAGAACAGGGTTAAATAAAAAAAAAAATTACGGCCAAAAAACCACATTTTTCACTTTTGTCAGTGCTACAGAGCTCTCAAGCACCGGTGCAAGTTATCCTTGCTTGAGCCGCACTGACATCCGTGCTCCCATTGCACTTATTGCACTCACTGCTGCTGTACATTGCCACCAATCTCCAGCTTGAATTTTATAAAACAATGGACAATTTTTATTTTTTAAATTGTACAACTAATATGCCTCCTTGAAGGGTAAATGTATAGGTATTTTTCTTGTTTTTCCATAATTAAACCTTTTAGCGGATTAGAATTTGAAAAAACCTTAAAATTAACCATTAAAAAAAAAAAATTTGTCGCGCGACGCGCTCGAGCTGTTCGGCTTGCTTCGGTTTGCGTTGCTGCCTGTAAATTTACAGGCCGCAGTGCACCTGGTGCTGAAGGAGTCCACACCAGTTTTGGGGCAGTACCACGAGGCGCACGATGTTATTTTAAAATTTTCTAAAAGTGTGGTGCAGTCATTTACCAGGCCGCACCGTTGACAATGTTGAATCACATCCACCCAGTGTGTTGACCAAATTATCTGCCTCGGGGCACGTAAGTTTTTCAGTGCATCGGAACCGCAAATCGACATTGTGAACGGTTCGGGTTGGTAAATCGGTGCTAAGTGTATCCGCACCAATTCCAGGGCGGATTCCAAAGGCACACCGTGTAATTGTAAATTTTACAACAAAGAGTGGTGCGCTCGGATACCTGGCCGCACCGTACGACTATGTACGGTGGCAGGAGGGCGATGTGCTGACTTAGCTATAAGCCCCAGGGTGTATAGTGAAGTCAGCGCACTGGCCTCTTGACACCGCACTTAGTGAACGGTGTGCTAAAAATATTTTCTGGAGCACCGCTCTCGGTGCTTTTTATATCATTATGTGCACCATTGTCGGTGCCTCTCTGTGGAGGGATGCACCATTACCAGTGCATGACTATGTTTTTGGTGCACCAACTCTTGTTTTATTTATTTTTCAAAAAATATTTATATACGTATATTTGTAAATACATGTGTCATTTAATTAAAAAATTGTGTTTAATATGTCAATTATTCAGAGACGTGAAAGGAGAGAAGAGGAGCAACAACAACAATAGGCGAAACAATATAACATGGTTCGCCTGTGGGATGCAAGAGAGAGGGAGAGAGATGCGTACCCTCGCCCTATTACAACAGCACGCCCTATTACAACAGCGACGCAGGGGCTCCTAAGGCAGGTAGGCCTCCTCAAGTTATATGAGGAGGGTACTTCCCTAAAGTCCCATAGTGGTTTTTTGAGACATCTTATTCGAAGGTGGAATGCCCAGCAACAGGATTTCCGAGTTGGTATCGATCAGTGGTACACGCCCACTAAGGAGGATGTATATTTTATTACAGGGCTTTCGAGGAGAGGGGTGGATTTTCCCTCATTCCCCAAGGTTCCAGCTGGCTGTGTGGCAGGGAGTTAGTTAGTTTACTCCCAGAGATACATTGGAGCAGATAGATTGTCTCCTTCAGATTTTCAGGTCTCTAGAGGACAGTTACGTATTGGTGTGTTTGGTCATGAGGAGGTCCAGTGTCTCTCACTTATCATTTTGACCATTTTGCACAACACCAATGACGGGAAACACATTAGTTGCCAGCTTTTATATTATTTTGATTCTTTACTACAACAACCACGACTTGTCAAGTGGTCTGCCATTTTTTTATAGCAGTTTTGTACAACATTAAATAGATGTCGTGCTCGTGCACAAGGGAGGGTCAACTTCCCTTTTTCTTAAGAGCTTTTTTGTTTATTTTTTGAGAGGTTTCCAGAGACGAGGCCGTCTTTTTTTCGGTAGCCTCGTAGGCCGATTACTGAGGCATGTATGCATATGTGGGGGGAGATGATGCCCAAGAGGGAGGAGACTCTGTTTCCAGCGAGGATATCAGATGATGCACTGGGGTTGCTAGCCAGTGTTTTTGAGCATCCCTTCATTATGGTCCCCTGTCCTTATGTGGGGTTGGATTGGTGAGGGTGTGCCAACATCCTCTTCACAGAGGATGAGCCGCCAGATGATAGAGGTAATATTATTGTTTTATTTAAATTTATTCTAACATTTTCTTTAACTTGTTTTTATTAAATTGTGTAATGAAATTATCTAATTATTGTTGTGTACTTGTATATATTTTGCAGACATTGGCTCTTATGATGGCGAGGAGATGTATTCCTTCATTATGGTCCCCTGTCCTTATGCGGGGTTAGATTGGCGAGGGTGTGCCAAAATTCTCTTTACAGATGATGAGCTGCTAGATGATAGAGTTAATATTATTGTTTTATTTAAATTTATTCTAACATTTTCTTTAACTTGTTTTTATTAAATTGTGCAATGAAATTGTCTAATTATTTTTGTGTACTTGTATATATTTTGCAGACATCAGCTCTTATGATGGCGAGGATCATATGCCACCACCACCACCTGATCCAGTTGTGGATCTTGATGATGATGTAGAGGGCATGATGCCAAATATTTCCTGCGAGGATCAGTAGGAGACTGGTGCAGATCAGAGACCTACTCCTGCTGGTGCGCCGACCTGCAGTCGACGTCTGAGTGATGCTACATACAGGATGGAGTTGGTCGACCAACTCATTGCATTGTTTGTTGAGGTGAGCATCCACCCCGCAGATTTCAGAGATATAGAGGTTGATGATAGGCTCTTACAAATGTGGAGAGGCATGCCACGTGACATGTACAGCCTGATGCGGCATGTTGTAGGAGTTATGACAGCTTTTACGTGACTGACGAGGACTGTCACACGTTACGAGCGAGCCGCAACACATGATGGACAGTCTGCGAGGCGTAGCGCACCATCGACATCTCATGATCGTTCACAACCTCGCGTCACGCTAGATTTGCATGAGCCTCTAGTAGCATCTACCAACAGTCATTCATGGAGATGACGCTCGATCATCGGCTGATCTATGACATTTATATTACAGTTGTAAATTTTTAACATTATTCAGTTATATATATATATATATATATATATATATATATATATATATATATATGGTCCATGTATTTTATGTTCATTTTGCAATTTTACTTAATTTACATGTTGGTGATCATCATTATGTGTATCTTGTTAGGTCATGTTAGATATATCCATTTAATGTGCAACTTGCAGATAGATGTGTATGTGATAGCATGAGATGTATATTTGATGTTTGTGTTGTACTAATGATGTTAATATATAATGTTAATTGTGGTTTGTTAGATGATCATGATCACGATGATGTAGTTAGTGATTTTGAATGTGTTTTTTATTCAAATATGATGTTTGTATGATGCTTATCATGAACGTGATGTTTATTAATTAATTTATAAATACCAAATGATCATGATATTGTATATTTGTAATATTCGTATTTCTAATTGTATTTAAAATTCTAAAATTGTAATTGTAATGATATATATGTAAATTTCTAAAATTGTAATTGTATATATGTAAAATTCTAAAATTGTTATTGTACGTGAAATTGTAAAATTGTAATTGTAATTGTAATTCTAATTATAATTGTAATTGTATGTAAAATATTTGCAAAATTTTAATTGTATTAATGTGAAATGAATTTATTAAAAATTTTAAATTTGTAAATTTGTAAATTTTAAATAATTGTAAAATAATAAATATAGAATAATATGATTTATTGTAACATAGGGAAATTTAGAAAATACTACAAATAAATTCATGTACTTAATTATAATTATCATTATATAATTATGATCTTAGATACAAGAAAATAATTAATTTATACAATACGCCATTGTTTTTGAGATCAAGTACATAATACCAAATTATCAAGTGAATTATTGATTTTAACATTAACACAATGCAAATTACCAATTAATGCAAAATACATATTACATTAATATTTTGAAAAACTCATCTTAAAAAGTATAAATATTGTTGAAATAACACATATTGTACCATATCACTCTCGGTTCTCAGTTCACCCTCATTATCTTCTAGCTTGCATGGCATGATAACACTATTGTTCTCAAAAATAATTTTTGATCTAGGGTCATGTGTCAATATGAACCACCAATCCCTATCCAACACATCTGGGTAGAAAAACATCTAGTTGAAGTGTTTAGGGAAAACATAGGGCTCCTTAGCTTCATCCCACATCATTCTAGAGTTGATACATATTAGCTTACTATCGTAATATTCTTTTACATTATTCCGATCAAAGGTGTCCCACCACTTGCACCTAAAAATAGCACATTGGAAAGAAAAAAAATCCACTTCAATGATCTCTTGTATCTTTCCGACATAACCTAACGTCCCTCTTACTAGTTGTTGATCACGGTGGCTAGATCGACTAGATTGATCAAACTCGACTTCCATTCCACAGTCTTGTGTGATGTTTCCAGCATCGGCATTTTCTGTGCGAAAATGGTGTCCATATGCCCACATATATGGGAAAAAATGCACCTATTATAAAAAAGTTTAAAAAATCGTATAAGTGTCATGTGTCTTATAAATAATAATCCAACAGTTAAAATATGAAATGTAGATGTATTAATATAAGTTTCAAATTTACATATAAATTATTACCGAGTTGCTGCACTCAATCCATACGTTTAGCACATCCTCTTCAGAACGCGGGTAACGACCGGTAGCACCATATTTCTCTTTGACTTGGTCAGCAACCCAACTGTTGGGGCATATTTTTGGCATATTTTCTTTTAAATGATCTGGATAAGGCACACTTCTACCATTCAACTGTCTGAATTCTTTCCTATCACTATCCCATTTCATTCTTTTTTGTTCATACAATGCAACCCATGGTTGTGTCGCTTCAGAATTGTAAAGAATGAATTTATTGATTGCTTCAATTTTTTCATTCGCTGATGAAATCAAACCAAAATTATATAGTACTTAGAGATCAAAATATACATTATATCGAAGTTCAACATGAATATTAATTACTTTTTGTAAAATTGAAAAATTATAGGTCGCTTACTCTTTATCAAGTGCTTTTTTCCACTTGTTTGGAGCAACTCTCCTTCTCTTTTGTCTTCATCCAATTCATCGCCCCAAATCACCGCACCTAGTCTATTATCAATCTTCTTGATTTACTCACTAGCATAGTAGAAATACTCATACGATATGTACCCCTCTACCATAGACCCCTAGGGTTTTCCCCTTTTTTGAACAAAACCTTTCAATTTCTTCATGTACCTCTCTAAGAAGAACATCCAACGACAAGAAACAACCCCAACTAATTCAACCTCATCTACCAGGTGGATTAGAAGATGAACCTGTAAGTCCATGAAACTCGCCGACAGTTCCTTCTCAAACATACAAACAATATCAACTATCTCTTGACACCACCGTGGAATGCTAGCCACATGAATCTCCTTTGACGTGATCCAATGTAAAAATGTAGATAATTTAGATATGGTGCATCCTAGGTCTTGAGGGAATTCATGTTTCACACACCCATGCACAAACAAAGGATAATGACACTGCAAAGTTATAAAAACATGCAATAATATACAAAATTAGTTATGTTTTATGATCACCGCATGGGATAAAATTTATTAATATAACAAATAATAAAATCATGCTTTTGAAATTATACGTACTGTTAGAAGATTCAAATGGTCATGCGATTTCAACCCTGACAAATGGTCATCCACGGTGAAGCAGCGCTGTAGTGAAGACCCATATGAAGTTGGCACCCTCACATCCATTATAACTTCCTTTGCCAAAGATATATGATCTTTTTTTAAAATCCATGGGACATCAACTTCTTTGAAAAACCATGAATTAGAGGGACCAGTGCCTACCTCTGATCCCACACTTTCTAATTGTCTTGGCCAATATTCTTTTTAGTTTTTCAAGTAATAAGATCTTTCTTAATCGCCAATGTGTCACTTTGTTTCGATGATATGTGCCTCCATAAAGAAGATGAATTTTTTTTAAATATATGCATGGGATCTAATAAGTGGGTAATCTTAAGATGCTCCCAATATGGAAGGTCATAAAAGATAGATTTCATTTTCATCCCAATGGGCAATTTCTCAACATAGGTGTTGAAGAAATCTGGATCATCGAACTTAGGCTCCCCATTTGAATCGAACATTTCTGTGAACTCCTTCTCTTTCTCTCTCTCATATGCTCTAAGCCATTCAGCTGGTGTCATTATTGGAGGCCTTTGGGTTCTTTCTCGTTTACCATTGAAAGCGGATGCTTCTCTTTTGTAAGGGTGTTGTTCTGGTAGGAATATACTGGAGCAATCATACACTAGCTTTTGTAGGTCCTTGGACCATCTAGATTTCAGAGAAGGTCCACAAAATTTACGTCCAAAATACCCTTTTCTTACAAGACCTGTGAGATTATATTTGTATACATTAATTAATATGCATGGCACATTAAAGAATATCATGAAGATCAGAACAAATAATATTACAACGAAATAAATAACTAATATGTGAAATAATATTGTTACATTATATATAAACAAATCAATAAATTAAACATGTAATTTACCAAAGAAAACTCCTAAGCCTGGATAATCATGTGTCATGTAAGCACATATGCCATACAACGTAAACCTCCTCTCTGCTGCGATGGGTCTTGAAACATTGTATACATTTATCCCATCCCATAATTCATTCAATTCATCTACCAGTGGTAGTAAGTAGACATCCATATTCTTCACTTGTCTTCTACCAGGGACTATGAGAGCCAACATAAGACGTTCATTCTTCATGAACAACCATGGGGGGATATTATTATTGATCACTACTACAGGCCAAATATAATAGTTGGTGTTCTGGAGGGAATATGGGTTGACGCCATCCATGGCTATGCTGAGTCGTAGAATTCGTGCTTCATTCTTGAATTTTTCGGGCCATGTATCCTCTATATGCTTCATGGCCATTGAATCAGTTGGTATTCACATAAATCCCAACTCACTTTTGTGTGAGGCATGTCATCCCTGCAAAATAGCTAATTCTTTGCAACGAAAGAGCCTTTGAATCCTTGGGATTATAGGCATGTGCCTCAATATCTTAAAAGGAGGACCAGTGCGTGATTTACCCTTCTTTTTAGATTTATCATACATTTCATGCCCACATTTCAAACACATATGTTTGTCTGCATATTCTCCTCTATATAGAATACAATCATTTGGACATCCATGATATGATATGTACTCAACCCCCAACATTTTCAACAATTTTTTTGCCTCTTCATAGCTACCGAGAAAGACATTATCACTCCGAAGAACCTTATCTTTGAATAACCTATAGCTGGTGGTCATGGAAAACTATATTAATAAATGTATATTAATTTTGATATAATTATTAAAGTTCATAAAATTTAACATTTGTAATGTTCATTGCAGTGTATTGATTATATTTCAAATTTATATATAAGGGAAGTATTTTATGGTAACTTACCTCAAAAGTTCCGAGAAACATGGATTCGAAAAGCCAAAATTTGATTTCAAGTTGTACAGTAACATCATTGTCCCCAATTGGGTAGACTTTTATTGACCGCCAGGTCCAAAGAGAGGGGTGGTGGAAGCAAATTTAAGGCTTTAGAAAAAGGTATCAGCAATATGAGCATCACCCCCTAGCTGATCATCATTTTGGAATGCATCTAACAACATTTTCTCCATGGCAGTTGTATCCCTTAAGTAATAATCCATACCAACCTCTATTTTATTGTCTCCATTTCCAGCTTGTGAAGAACTACTATTTTTTTAGTCATTCCTAATTGGTGAATCTGGATGTAGCGGGAATTGAATCGGTGGTTGATTCACCATTCTTGGTATCATTCCTCTCCGATTTTTTCTCTTAATTAAATATTCTCTTGATTTGAAATTGCTGTGGAGTGCAATGGAAGATGGTAGGTAGGTCATTCATCATCACTAGAATCCTAGTAATTAAAAAAAATAAAAAATTGAACATGATTAGTACAAAATATTAGGATATCAATTTGTAACCACGTTGACAATATTGCATGATTAGAAATTGGTTTGAAGTTGAAATAATTACGTAAATATTAATCAATATATATACCAAACAATTATAATTATAATTACCATCATTGTCCCAGGATTGTGGCTAGAAGATGTAATATTTTTACAATTTGCAGGGTGAAGCGGCTGTCCATTTTCATCTACCAAATGTGTCTTGCGGTATGCAGCTCCTGATAAGAAATTTTGATGTTTTGGATGAGTACTTTGAATATAATTTTGTGCATTTTAACTCGATGATGAATCGGCATCAACCTGCAAATTTGTATACATTATAAATTTAATTAATTTGTGCATGATTGACTAAATGGATAAAAAACATACATAAATTCAATTAGATAGTGAAAAAATAAAACAAATCTGAAGTAAATATTACGTCTCCACATGGATAGGGAGAAATCCGCGATGGAATTTTAGAAATATTATGGAACGATATGGATTTTGAAGAATTATCCATTTCATATAATATATGATATTTTCTCCTTGCATTTGAGCAAAACAACAATAAAATTTGGTGCAAAAACCTAAATGTAATTCCAGTGTGTACTGTTCAGATAACCGCACTGGTAAGTTCTTTATTTTGTGCATCGGTGCGCTTTTTTACCAAGTAGCACCGGTGTGGTTTAATTAAATGACACACCGGTAAACGAATAACCGCAATAAAAAAAGCGCAACCCTATTTTTTTAAGTGAAAGAAAAAGCGGTAAATTGAAAATTGGGCAGAAAAATATTTTTGAAAATCTAATTTCATAAAACATTTCTTTAAATACTAAACACTTTTCATTATTTCACTATTTTTGCAAAAAAATTCAGCCAGAGATTTGCACGATACATACCTGGAGAAAACAGAGAACGAGAGCATTGTGGAGCAGGGAAATACATTTGAACAGAAGTATTCAGACAATCCGAATTCCAAACCTCTGGTAATTCAAACCCTGTACCATAGAATTTTAAACGACGTGAGTAAAGTTTATTTTTTTTGTACTTTTTTCTGCATTTTTTTTATGCAGTGAAATAAGAAATCAAAGTCTATTCTTTTATTTTATTTTTTCTCTAGTTTTTTATGAAGTAAAATACAAAATCAAATCTTATTGCTTTTTTAACCTTTTTTTTTCTGCAGTTTTTTACCTTTTTTGCAGTTTTCAGAAACAAAAATAAAAAAGGAAATCAATTTTTAGAAACAAAACCCTAGGGGTGAAAATGTGAAGTTGGGTTACACTTTTTGTTCTTTTTTGAGAAAAAACTTTCATTTTTTTCAGTTCTTCAACTTTCTACAAGCTAAAACAATTTTTCTGTTTAGAATTTCATTTTGTGATAAAAATAAAAGTTGTCAGAAATTTTGTTAGCTTTCTATTACTTATTTTTTGAAATTTTTTAATGCAGATTTGATATGTCAACTTAGCGTTTCTTTGAGTGTGTGTTTCTTAACAATCAAAGGATTCATAAGAAGTCATGTTATGACACAATGTTGTATTCATTGAAAATTTGTGTTTTTGAAAAAACAAAATGTGTTACAACAATCTAGACAGAGTCTACTTTGTTTTCATCATATTTACAAAGCCAATGGATGCATATCATAATTACTAGAATTTTTTGAAGTGGTCCAATACGAAAAACTACGTATTTTGGATATGTTTCGCGTGGCAAGAAATTTCTTAACATATAAGTTATAAACTAAAAATCTAAAAGCTACCCATTAGAGTCGACGGACCAATGTAATGCCCCATAATTTTTTCAATTTTTTTTTACAATGTATTTTGGGAGATACAAAATTTTGATTTCACTGAATCACAATGACCCTCAGAAATTGTTTGCACCCATTTTATTAGAAAAATAATTAAAATTATTAAACGTTTATGAAATTCCATAAAAGTTATATTTCCTGAAAGTAGATTCAATTCTGAAAATGCTTGTCTTGGTTCCGAAAGTTAATTAACAACCTTTCATGGAGTTTAATCAGTCCAAAGTTGCAGAACCGTATTCAGAGCCTAGTTTTTACGTAATTGATGACGCGTTAGTTCGGCCGAACTTTTAGTAAAGTTCGGCCGAACTATGTTTTCCGCTTAAGACCCGTTAAATCTAACGTCTTAATAGTTCGGCCGAAATTTTGATCAAAAGTTTGGCCGAACTATTGTATAACTCTCCGTCTGCCGGAGAGTTTTGCGGAGCCCCCTACTAAAACACATTTCGCGTCAATATAAATTGGCGCGAAATGATTCACAATTTTCGCACATTTCGCACACTTCTTCTCATTTTACAAAGATCTTGTTTTGAGTTCAAAAAATTTTCTTCAAAGTTTGGATTTAAGAGCATTTCTTGGTTGATTTTACAATTTTGGGTTTAAAGAATTTTTTTGGAGGACATTTCTTAGAGGCGGCATGATTTTGGCGAAAATTGTAAAAGATTTCTTGGACGCACATTCAAAAGACATTTCTTGGAGGTATGTACGTGTTTTGAGTTGAAGTAAATCTTTTGAGCTTCGTTTCATTTTTATAAGACATTTTTCTCTCGAATGTTTTAAAGTAAGTGTTTTGGATTGGAATATGTATTTTTTGCAAAAAATTTACACTGAATTTTTTTAAATTAAATCTTTTGTGATATTTTTTGTAATTGAGTTATTGTCCAATTTTTTGAAGGAATTTTTTTGAACTTCATACCCTATTATCATGGGAAATCGAAGAACTTGTGCGAGAAAATATGATCGAAAAAGAGACCCTGAGACACGTAGAGAAGAGACTAGACAATCTCGCAAAAGAAAGTTAGAAGCCCTCTCAAATATTGAAGAGGAAAATCAACCTCAAACAGAAATTGAAGCAGGTATGTAAATGTAAATATTATGATCTATTGATATATTTAAAATTTTCCTAATGTAAAATGTGAAGCTTAATTTTTATTTGATGAACTAGTTTGAAAATATTTTGTTTAATGTAAACAGACAGAGATATTCCTCAAAATATTGAAGAAGAAAATCAACCTCAAGAAGAAATTGAAGCAGGTATGTAAATGTAAATATTATGATCTATTGATATATTTAAAATTTTCCTAATGTAAAATGTGAAGCTTAATTTTTATTTGATGAAATAGTTTGAAAAATATTTTGTTTATATGTAAACAGACAAAGATATTCCTCAAAATATTGAAGAAGAAAATCAACCTCAAGCAGAAATTGAAGCAGGTATGTAAATGTAAATATTATGATCTATTGATATATTTAAAATTTTCCTAATGTAAAATGTGAAGCTTAATTTTTATTTGATGAACTAGTTTGAAAAATATTTTGTTTAATGTAAATAGACAGAGATACTCCTCAAAATATTGAAGAAGAAAATCAACCTCAAGCAGAAATTGAAGCGGGTATGTAAATGTAAATATTATGATCTATTGATATATTTAAAATTTTCCTAATATTTATTGACATATTTACTAATTTAGTGATTTATTGAATATGTACTATTTTTTCAAATATGTACAGATCAAATCACTATCGATAATGAGATGTTAGAAAATGTTGACACTCACACATATGGAGATAAAAAACCTGACCATGTTATACGATATCGTGTCAACCGCATTTTTGAAAAGTATTTTTTAAATGAGCGAGTGACAGTTCAGGCTCAAATGTTGAAAGGTCTCCTATCATCAAAGAAATTAAAAGAAGCGACGACACTATTGGGTATTTGAAAATCAACCAAAGATAAAAAAATGAAGGAAGAGGTGATAAAAAATATGAGTAGTGCTATAAAGTCAATTAAGAGATCTAGAGATAAAGATGTTTCAAATGTACGTAGAGGAATACAGATGGCAATGGTTTCACCAAGTACTCAAGAGAATCATTTGATAACATCTATGGCACGAGCACTGGGAACCTCGCGAAAAACTCTACACAAACATCGAAAATTTCGACTGCAAATAGATGTAAATGATGAACTCGCTTGTTGGAGAGCTATTTGTAGGCAACCATACAAAGATAGACTTGGAGAAAATGTTAAAAAAATAATATGTGAATATTGGAAGAACAATTCGCGTGTTTCACCAACTGCAAGACATGTGATACGAAGAAGAATAGCACGAAATTAATACGAAGAACATGAAAAACATCTCTTGGAAACCACTCAGATAGAGTTATTCAACAAGTTCAAAGAAGAGAATCGTCAAATTCATGTTTCACTCAGTGCTTTTGTTCAACAAAAACCATGGTATGTAAAACCTATCACCGTACACGACACTTGTTGTTGCCATTATCATGTGGAATTTGAGTTATATTATGACACATTCCTTGATTTCGGTAGAACATTATGGAAGGATTCACCTCCTCCTTCCACTATCCATGAATTCATATCTCAAATTCTATGTGAAAGAGAAAGTGATGAACTATTTTACAAAAAGAAATGTGTTGGTGGTAAAAAATGCGATGATTGTGGAAATTTGACTAAATTTCAAAACAAATATCGTATTGATATAAATGATCTATCATTGTCCAACATGAAAGTGAAATGGAAGAGATATGAATATATCGGTACATCGATTCAAGGTGCAGATAGTGTTAAAAGAATCGAATTACGAGAAGACGAAATTTTTCTGATAGAATTTTTGAGAAAGTTTGAGGCAGAAATTTACAAATACACCAAGCATTCCCATAGAGCTTGATGGCAAGACTTGCAATTCAAAAAATCTCGTGAAGTTTTTCCACCAGGGACCATTTTGTCAGTGATTGATTTTGCAGAAAACTACACATTTGTTCCACAAAAATAAATTCAGAGTGAATACTATCACTCTGACCAAGTCTCCATGTTCGTCCATATTCTATATAGACATGCTCAACAAAATGTCGATCATATAGAAAGCACGAGTGAAAATCGACATATCATTAAAGAATATCACTTTTATATCAGTGACGATCGTACACATGATACATGTTTTGTACAACATTGTTTTGGAAGAATTTATGATTCATTGAAAATCGTGGAATAACATTCAATGAACATTGGATATGGTCAGACGGATGCATAGGTCAATTCAAATCTGCACGATCATTCTTTTGGTTGTGTTTTCTTCATAAGAAAACTTGCATTAAACATTGTTGGAATTTCTTCGAGACTAGCCATGGAAAAGGAGAACATGACGGTGCAGGAGCATGCATAAAACGAGTACTTCAAAGATATCAAATGAACCACTCTGCACGCCGACTTGTGAACGCTGAAGAAGTTGTTCAATGGTGCATCGCTGCTCTAAGCCATGAGAAAAACCCATCAAGAGAAGTGCGAAGGTACATTCAATTTAATTTATATTGGAAATCTAATTTTAAACATTGTACATTTATCATGCAATGATTATTTTTAATTGTATTTTGATATCATATTTACAAATTATTTTTCTAATTTTCCATATAAAGGTTTTTCTGGCATATTGGAATCAGAGACGTAGATAGATCAATTGGAAATGACGTTGAGACAATAAAAGGGACTCGAAAATTGCATTCAATTCAAACAAAGTTGTCCACAAATGTGTTTGCATTGGATAAAATAAAATATTCTTGTTTTTGTGATGTTTGCATAGACAACACAAAATCCAATGACGTCTATGAAAAAAAAATGTATGTGAACGATTGGAAACATACAGAGCTAAATACAAAGGGAAAAATGTCTGTTGCAATGTTTGAAGAAATGCAATCAGAGGAAACTACAATATCATCCGATGGTGATCGAGTTTCTGATCTTGTTAGAGAAGGTAACATTTGAATTAATTTCTAATGATTTAAAGATCTAGAAATAAATTTAAATATGCATAATTAAATGTTAAATTTTTATTTTATTGTGCAGGAGATGTTTTTGCTGTAATTGCACCTATTGACAATGATGAAAATGTGAAGTATTATTTGATGCGTTGCACTGAACGAAAAATGAAATTATTACAAGACTATAATGATCACGGATTTTAGTATGACAAAGGGTCTATTATACTGAAAGGTTATTTTTTCAAACAAACTCATCAAAGTGGAGACTTTGTTTACTTTGAAGACTATGAACCTGATTCCATAAGTTGTCAATATAGTCACTTGGTGTGTGCAGCACGCATAAAGTTGATAGAAGTTCAATCAAAGAAAAAATCGAAAATTAAGAGATGGAAAATGTCAAAATCCGATCATGAACGGATTATTAAAGATGGAATTCCATTAGAATTTTTTTGAGTGAATTGTCCAACAATTTATTATCTTTGGATTAAATATGTTTTAGAACTTCCAATACTCAACTAAAAATTGAGCTTCTTATGTTATTTGTGCAAGTGTTTGCACATGTACAAATTGTTTGGGTACAAGCACATGCTCTAGTATCAACTGAAAGTAGTTTTTCTATACATGTGCATTGATGAAAAATGTTATATGTATTGGATATATATATATATATATATATATATATATATATTCTAGAATGAAATTAATTTTTCTTGTATATTAATTGTTCTTGTATATGTTTTCCGACCATATGGTACAAATTATTTCACTTGATTTTGTAAGGTCAGATTCGGTCCCCATATGGCCTAGCCTCCAAGGGACGAGATAACAAGTGGTTGTCCCCACTTGCCCGAATCTCAGCTTTTAAGTACAATTTTACTGTTTATGGCAGACATCTTACATGATGTCCTAGCCAAGGATATATTCTCTTTGTTTCAAGTTTCTGGTAAAAGTTGTCACCGAATGACCTACTAGGATATTATAAATACTAGCTTTGTAAAATCATTTGGCATTCGGAAAAATTCGAAAGTCTTAGACTGTCAATCAATTTAAAGTATCATTCACCCTAGGGAGTGTAAAATATTCAATGTAGGTTGGTGACGATGCTCACTCCTAGCTTGAAGTAGCTCCAATGACCAATTCTTTAATGAATTCCAATGCACTAGACCAAAGTTGGTGACCCACTTGGTTTTTCACCCAAGAAATTCCAAGGTACTCTTCTTACCTTTGGCCCCCAAAGCTAAAATGGAGTTATAGGAAGGTGAAGAAATTTTTTTTCACTGATAGGAATTTGGTCACATCCCTTATCTCCCCTTATCAAAAAGTTCCTATCTACTACATTATCCAGCGTGTACTCAAGATCACTATTTCGTAATTAGAATATCACAATATCATAAGTTCTCACAAAAATACTTGGAATGCCATTACGACACTCATCTAACAATGGGGAGCTCAAAACCTAGAAATCTCCTCGTCCCCTTAATAATAATGTGTTTAATTTAGTCTTTTAGGTGAGGATTAGGTGTGAATATTGTTTTCACATACAAAAATAATTAATTTTTTAATTCCATAAATTTGATTATTCACCAAAATACATGTCATATCCACTATTTGTCTCTCCTACAAATTCCCATTATTTTATTAAAATATATGATTTTATCTCACCCAACTATCACATGTTCCTAAATTTACTCCTAATTGTTCCCTATGCCCTAAATCTACTCCTAATTGTTCCCTATGCTTCTTTTCCCTTACTTATTTTTAGAAAGTTATTTTCCTAGATCCATCATAACTATGGATCTATCAAGCGCCGAGAGGGATCAAATATCTAGAGGTGCAAACCTCTTTTTTGAGTGCAAAAATTGAGGAAAGGTTTGCACCTCGAGAGATTTGATCCCTCTCGGCGCTTGATAGATCCGTAGTTAAGATGGATCTAAGTTGGTTTCAGTCGTGTGCAACCAAGGAAAAACTATCGATAATATGAGAAACATATGATTAATTTTATCAATAATATGTAAATACATCTAATATTAATATAACCATCTTAAATATGCTAAATATGTTTGAGATTTATCAAGTCATTTTAATTTTAAATTTTCTTAGTTACCTCAATTTGTTGAGATGATAAATATTGTAGAATAACTTTAATAATGGAAAATGATCAAATAAAATTTTTGAATGCAAAGTGACAATGTAATAATATTGAATGATAGAATGTGAATAATTAGAATTTAATCAATTACAAATAGCATTTATTGTGATCAATCTTAAACTATTTTCTTCTTCTATTCTTATTGTCACCCTTATTAGTTTTGTCATCTTTCCGTATCGATTATATTAAAAAGAAAGTAAAAATCATAAATCATACACCATTTAAATATTTAGCTCGAACTCTTGTAGTAAACACCATACCTCAAGTCTCTCTTGCTCTCCAATATTATTAGGTTTAATTATTATAACACAAAAATCGTTCTACATTGTCAATAATTTTTTGCGCTTACACTGAAATCAATGAACACTATTAATCCAATGACTTTATAAGTAATGTACCATCATACATGCAATTATATCAAATTAGAAATCAACATATACAATGAAATCAATAGGGATTGTCTTGTTACAAGTAACATAATTTCAATTTACCATATGTGCAAATGTAGGTTGAAACCATCCAAAACTTTAAGTTTTAAAACCCTTTTGATTATATATTGTGCAACATTAAAACATTAAACATTTAAAGTTCATTAAATATCACATGAAAAATGTAGATTGAAACCATCCAAAACTTGAGTTTTAAAAACTTCACATGCCATGCCAATTATAATTCAACTATCCAACAAAAACATTTAACATTAAATATCACATGCCATATGTAGTTCAGATGACAACATTACTTCACATTCACATGCCAAATGTACTAAAACCATCCAAAAATTAAATAAAACAAATTATATAATAACAATGTAATAAAATATGTCAAAAAATTGTAAATCTCACTTGAGTATCAAACTGTATCAAGTTTAACAAATTTTAAAACCATCTAAATTTTAAAATCAAATCTACTGTAAATGATGTCCATCAAATGGAGGATCTAGCGTCTGGGTCTCAGTCTGCGCCCTATTCTGTGAATAGGAAACCTACATACACAATGCACATGTACTTGAACATTAAAATTTGAAGTTTTAAAAATGAATGAGAATATATATATCTAGAACTTCATGTAAAAAACAAAATATAACAAAAAAATCATAAAATACCTCGTAAGGTTCCCTCTCCATTTGATGAACAGGTTCTGCCATAGAAACATCTGCAGTGGTAAACTGTACAATATATATATATATAATTTATATAAATTAAAAACTTTCAAATGAAAATGCACGTGTACATATATAAAATTATTTTCAATAATATTAAAAAAAGGAACTAAAGACAACTTGTTCAAATGCTGTGGATGTTCCTATCTCCGTCGCTAGAGTCCCCGGATTAAAGAAATCTTCTATAGGAACCTAAATTCAAAATTTTTTAAATAACTCAAAATATAGATCTCTCTCTCTCTCTCTCTCTCTCTCTCTATATATATATATATATATATATATATCTCAATTTTTAATGGAACTTTTTGAGGTAGAATATATATATATATAACTTTTAAACATAAATTTTAAACTTGTGAAAAATTGTCCATACTTGTGGCTCATCTCCCAATGAAGTAGAAGGTATATCTCCTAAGGAAGAAGAAGGTACCGCCATCCCAAAAACATCAGACGGAATCGGTACCTGTTAAAACATTTTATCAAATTATATATATATATATATACATACATGTACATGTGTGGCAACAATTATTTATTTTAGAGTCACTTAAAAACACTAACATACATGTGCCAACATATCATGATGGTCAGACCCATCTGCATCGTTTGAATCGGAGGTCCCGAACGTAATATTAACATTTTCATCACGCATCATGCCTGAGAACTGCAAATGGTGTTTTAACATATAATCATACATTAAATTAGATTAATGTACACATACAAATAAATGTATACATGTACATACACATGTATTTATTAAAAATTGTACACATGTATATGTAAAAATAATTTCAAACCCTAAGGTCACTAACACATACCGTTCCGGTGCCCTCTTCCTCATGAAAAATTAGGTCTTGCAAACCATTGCGACAATTTATTGCATATGTTTGGAGATCTTCAACATTCATGTTGTAAATCTCCTCATCTGTACAATAAACAAAATTGGCACGTGCATTTTCACGTGCTCTTTGTCGATTTAAACAAAGATCGACTCCACTCAATCCACTATGAACATTGTCGATCATAACGTCCCTTGCTTCTCGACTTATTTGAGAAGTCGCATACATCTCTGATCACAGAGTTTAGACTCGAAACATTCGACTCACCAATGGCGGCTCAGGGCAAGGCAACTCCACATCTCGCTAGCCTCTTTCTTACGTTGACATAACGACCTTCCCCAAGCCAAAAATCCGAAGAAGGTTTCTATTGTAGTTTGTTTCATACCCAAAAAAAATTCTCGCATAAAACATTCAGGGTAAATTAAACAGAAACTCATTTGCCGATTAAAGCCTTCTTCAAAGGTCAGTAACATGTCACCATCATACAAATAAGCAGCTTTGTCTGGGTGCTTGAAATACTGCACCTTCAACATTTTTCTTTTTGGCCCTTCCTTATAATTAAACATTGACTTGGCATCTGCTCTCGTAACTCTTTGTTTTATGTCCTGCCATTTATCGGGACCTATCATTGTTTCTTTTCTCTTTCTCATCAGTTCTACAAACGAATTAGTCGTTGGCCCTAAATTTCTGTACACATTTACCATTTCACCCAATGAATGTGTAACTATTTCGAGGCTTTTTCTACTCTCAGCAGGTAGAGACAAAGCCTCGAGATCTCTTTGCAATTTTGCATGAAGGCTTTGACACCTTTGTAAGGTGCATTCCGCCATGTTCGTTTCCCATGGTATATCAGTAATCTCAGCCAGATAAGTTGTGTTGGGTTGAAAACCTTCTTCTTGAATGTAGCGCGCTTCCCTGCGTCTATTTTGACCACTGGCTCGAATATTTTCAGCCTCTGTATCAATATATATAAAATTTCGTATATTAGAAAAAACACGTGTAAAAAAAGTTGTCCAAATTTAATGAAAAAATATTGAAATTGATGGCAACCTTGATGTTGTTGGTTAACATCATCTCCAACATGACCTTGCTGAGAACCAACTCCAGAATGACGCTGCTGAGAACCAGACCCACAATGACCCTGTTGAGAACCAGCAGCGGTTGATTGGCCTTCGGGGGAATAAATATCACCCCCTTCCCCCAACCTGCTACCACTCATACCTCGACCTGTTGAACCTTGGCCACGCTCCATGGATGGAGTTGAAACCCTTCTCCTCTTACCTCCTAAAAATTAAAATATGAAACTTATTAACAACTAAATTAACTCAAAGTCAATAAAAAAATCAATTCCATATGTACACATGTATGGAGATTTAAGATTATATTTAAATACCGTGAACATTACCCAATCCCTGAGCCTCCATATGGGATTCAACTGATCTTCATTGCTCATCCTCCATGATATATATCCTATTGGTCGACATTTACACAAAATAGATTTCAAAAAATCTATTTGTAATTTAGTGTACACAAATTATGTAGACCACAACTTTCAAAGCAATAATTGATCATGTGTGAAACTAAATTTAATCGAAAAATATATTATAAAAATGATAAGTTCACCAAATTGCGCTTTACATGGTGGGAGCACACTTGGTATAAAATTTACTACTTATACACTTTAGTTTGTGGGAGAAATGACACATGTACATAGTTTACCTTAAATTCGTTGTGTTTTACGGATATTAAAATGAAGAACTTCTATTTAGATCCATTCCAGAGATTGACTGTAGGGGCATTTACTAGATATGTCACCTTTCATAAAAGATGAGATCCAGAGGCTACCTAGCCCTTTACAGACTCTACCTATAGAACTTGTAGAAGTAAACACTAGAGGCATTAACAATATCAAAGAACATTTTCATGCTCAGACATGGGAATGTGTCTCTTTCCCTACGCAAAAAAATAGTTCAAGGTAGTTAATATTCATAGACATGTCATCAAGCAAGTCAATGTGATCATCCCCAACTTACTTTTTATGAAATTAGGCTTGGAATCTCATTTTAGAGCTCAAATAAACCTCTAGTTTATTTTGGTTTAAAGACAAGGTCTAGAATTTGAAAAGTGAATTCCCTCTTTCTTCCTCTTACATGTCCAATGATCAGAATTTGGATTGAGGGAAAAGATTTTCCTAGAGATAAAAATTTTGCATTTTATAAATGTGTAAACATGAGTTTTTAAATAAATGAGGCAAAAATTCAAAGGCCCATTGGACAAGGAAAATTATGTTGAAAATAAGATGCAATTGGTTTGCTAACAGATGGTTATATTTCTTATCCAATTAAGGCCTTGCATGTATTTTGATGTTTCATGAATTTCTTCACAAATTCAAAGTATGGTGCATGAATTTGATGCACCATTGATGACTCCATTAATGACCTTGCTGAGGAATTTGATGCACACAATATTGACTTTGAAGATGGTTTAGAAGATGTTGAAGAAGTTGTATATTTTGGTGTTGTCACTGAATGTTTCTTTGTTGTTGGACTTGATCAAGACATGTAAATTAACTTTACGAGCAGATTGAAGACCTTGAAGAGGTTTTAGATTTTGTTGTTCTATGGGACAAAAATCAATATGTAGTTCAATATTCACTTGTTTTTTATAATTGGATAGAAGAATGACTTAAAATGACCTTGTATGTCTTCTCATTTTAGAGCTCAATTTTTTAGGAAGGATTTAAGTATCCACCTTTCAAGAATCACTAGAAGAGGTTGATAAAGAATATAGGAAGACAAAACTAACCAATGGTGTACTAAATGGATTTCTTGGGAGGTATATTGGCATATGGACTTTTGGTAGCTAGAACTTTTCCAAATAAGTGAATGTATTTGAAAACCAAACCTCTAGTTTATTTTGGTTTAGACAAGGTCTAGAATTTGAAAAGTGAATTCCCTCTTTCTTCCTCTTACATGTCCAATGATCAGAATTTGGATTGAGGGAAAAGATTTTCCTAGAAATAAAATTTTGCATTTTATAAATGTGTAAAAATGAGTTTTTAAAATATAATTAACTCATAAATTTCTCACAAAATACACTTAAATCTTGACACATAAACCCCTTCCCCAACAAAGCTAGTTTGTCCATATTCAAATCAAGTTGGTATCAAAGTACAATTTAGCTCATTTTAGTCAAGGTTAGTTAGAAGAATTAGCTATTGGTTTATGTCTTCAATTTCCTCTGAAAATGAATGTGTACGTGCTTTTGAGAGACACTAGAGGAATAAGGTCCAAATTTTTGATGAAAATGTGCTATGAAAGTAAAGGGTTTTAAAGGCAAGCATGTACAAGGCATAGTTGAGTACAAGGCATAGTTGAGCCAAATGTTCTTCAGGAAGGACCTAATTATTTGGGTCTTGGTTATGGAAAACATGGAAAATGCTCCAAAGCCAAGGAGGCACATGAAGTTGTTCCAAGAAGGAACTTTATTTCATGTTCATTACCTCAAGCTTGTGAAGTTTGTTTTCATGATGAATGGAAAAGTTTGACACCCACTTTGCAAGAAGACGTTAATAATCATGCAGCTAATGAGAATGTAAAAGAAGAGGATGTTGAAAGCTCTAGAGTCATTGAATTCATTGCTAGTATTCAAAGGAGAGCCACTACCTCATGTCAAATTCACCTCCTCAAGAAGGCGACAACGGTGAATGTTCAAGGTATAAATTTTCCTCTAATCAAATTTCTTTTGATTATGATAAACATGGTAAATATTCAAATAAGATATAGAAAAGAACTTGCATGTTCCTTTTGTGGTTTGAATTTAATCATAATGTTTATAGATGTTGGAAGAATATATCCATGCACATGAAACTTTCTAAATAAATGAGGCAAAAATTCAAAGGCCTATTGGACAAGGAAAATGATGTTGAAACTAAGTTGAAATTGTTTATTACTCATTTCCATAAGAAAGGTCACCTTGTAGAATATTTTGCTACATACAACACTAAACATTTTTAAAACATAAACTAACTTCTAGCAAACAATAATATTAAATTAGATTTAATTGTTTGTGCAGTTGAATTGATGTGCATAGAAAAACTGGGAATAGATATCTTTGATACATACAACACACAAATGCAAAATCTTAAAAGATAAATAAATCTTGCAAACAGAAGGGTATTTAACTAGATAGAAATGTCCATATAGATTCAGCCAGAAACCCAGACCTAGTCAAAGAAAACATGAACCAATGGTTTATTTCAACTCTACATCAACGTTGAAAAATCGAACTATTATGATGTGTTACAAATCAGCCTACATGGCAAAGTGTTGGTCGGCCTAAAAGGAAGTAATTCTATCTATATTTATATACCTTGTCTATGGCTCTTTTAATAAGGAATAACTCGGCAATCTTTGAAAAAAGTTTACAGATTCTTGTAAGATTCAGTACGAATATGTTGATGGGCTTTCAGTGTGAAGTTTAAAGAGTTTGAAAATAGTGTGGATCTATTGTTCGGTCATCTTTGAAGCAGATTGCGGATAGTATAGTATGAAGCAGATTGCATATACTGTGAAGCAAATTGTGGATAGTCTAAGGAAGATTACAAATGCCTGAAACAAATCTGTGGATATATGTTGCAGGATGCAGCACCAACTAATGTTGTTGATAAGACTGTTAAAATAGAGACATACCATGAACCCAAGGGTTTATCTGACCCTGCTGTGTCAAAGGTTAATGTTGTGGATAAGACTGTTAAAATAGAGACAAAGAACAAACCCAAGGGTTTATCTGACCCTGTTGTGTCAAAGGTTGATCAAAATAAGAAGAAAAAACAAGGCAGCAAGGAAGCAAACAATGAAGATGGCAGTGGAAAAGATAAGTTTGCCGACTTGATTTTTATGTGTAATTCTCAAACAAAGCAAGAGTGTTTCCGATACAAAGTGTTTGGGTTGCCACCAACCAAAAAGGAGCTTGTAGAAAAGGTGAAGCCCGAAATGAAGCTCTTCTTGTATGATTTTAACCTTAGACAAATGTATGGTATCTACAAGACAACGTCTGCCGGAGGAATGAATGTGGAACCAAATGCTTTCCGAAGTTGTAAAAGGCCACTCCCAACACTTACTAGGTTATGCTAGGGGCATTTACTAGATATGTCACCTTTCATAAAAGATGAGATCCAGAGGCTACCTGGCCCTTTACAAACTCTGCCTATAGAACTTGTAGAAGTAAACACTAGAGGCATTAACAATATCAAAGAACGTTTTCATGCTCAGACATGGGAATGTGTCTCTTTCCCTACGCAAAAAAATAGTTCAAGGTAGTTAATATTCATAGACATGCCAAGGTACAATTTAGCTCATTTTAGTCAAGGTTAGTTAGAAGAATTAGCTATTGGTTTCTATCTTCAATTTCCTCTCAAAATGAATGTGTACGTATTTTTGAAAGACACACTAGAGGAATCCTCTACAACCTGGTGGATGGAGTTGAATGGAAACTAGGTCAAGGCCTTGACAAAATACATGCTAGTGAATAACACTTACTAGGTTATGCCAACAAATAAAGTGGGAGAAATGTTTTCTCCTCGAGGTTGTCCAATTGGGTGTGTAATACCAACTTCACCCATTTCCTCACAAGTTTCTCTCTTAGGTTACAAATGTCTTCCACCTTATTCTAGTTATATATTTTTCAATTTCTCGTGGATTCCTTGAATTTTTTCTCCTACCATCTCCCTCTGTCACTCCCCAAATTATTGTCATCAAACATGCCCCATTAAGGATCTGGAGCAATGTTTGCACCATACTTAGAGAACTGTCATTGCTACTAATTGAAATTGGAGTCATGTATACTAGATTGCTTGCTTAAGTGGCTCTTACTTGGACAATATCCTGAGATGAGTTTGACATGATGGTCATATGAAGTTGGAAGCTACTTGGTGTAATTTTCCTTAAATCTTCAAAAAAACAGAGCAAAAATGTCAATTTCGATCATTTCTTATTAGCTTCTACATACAACAGATGTTATCACAATTGCAACACAATCATGTTCCATGAGCATGAATTATGAATGTCGCAAGCCAAATTGCAAGGAAATTTTCTTTCATTTTAGGCAAAAGAAGGCTATGACATTAAGGTCCATGCTAGAAAAAATTATGCAAATAAGGTTGCTAAGTCTTGATACATTAAGGTCCATGCTAGAAGAATTAGCTATTGGTTTCTGTCTTCAATTTCCTCTCAAAATGAATGTGTACGTGCTTTTAAGAGACACACTAGAGGAATAAAGTCCAATTTTTTGATGAAAATGTGCTATGAAAGTAATGGGTTAAAGGCAAACATGTACAAGGCATAGTTGAGTACAAGGCATAGTTGACCCAAATGTTGTTGAGGAAGGGCCTAATTATTTGGGTCTTAACCATGGAAAACATGATGGAGAATGCTCCAAAGCCAAGGAGGCACATGAAGCTGTTCCAAGAAGGAATTTTATTTCGTGTTCATTACCTCAAGCTTCAGAAGTTTGTGTTCATGATGAATGGAAAAGCTTGACACCCACTTTGCAAGAAGATGTTAATAAACATGCAACTAATGAGAATGTAAAAGAAGAGGATGTTGAAAGCTCTATCTAGTCATTGTTCATTCATTGCTAGTATTCATAGGAGAGCCACTACCTCATCAAATTCACCTCCTCAAGAAGGCCACAATGGTGAATGTTCAAGTTATAAATTTGCCTTTAATCAAATTGCTTTTGATTATGATAAACATGGTAAATATTCACATAAGATATATAAAATAACTTGCACATGTTCCTTTTGTGGTTTGAATAATCATAATGTTTATAGATGTTGGAAGAAGGTATCCATGCACATTGAAACTTTTTAAATAAATGAGGCAAAAACTCAAAGGCCCATTGGACAAGGAAAATGATGTTGAAAATAAGATGCAATTGTTTATTACTCATTTCCATAAGAAAGGTCACCTTGTGGACAAGTGTTGGACTTTGTATCCAACAAGTCATCCACAACATTTGAAGGAGGTGGAAAGAGATAATGACAATAATGGAAAAGAAGATTCCATAATCGATGAAGGTCAAGATGATTCACATGATGAAGTGCAGCTAAAAGATGCGCCATTGAAATGGTTTGCTAACAGATGGTTAGATTTCTTATCCAATTAAGGCCTTGCATGTATTTTGATGTTTCATGAATTTCTTTACAAATTCAAATTATGGTGCATGTTGCATGAAGCAAGACGTTGAAAGTAGAGTTACGTTGACACACTTAAATGCAACAAATATGGAAATTTGTACATGAGCTCTATTATTTGACTTGAGAGTCAGTTGTTTGAACAGGCATGTTGTGAACTTGTTTTTGGTTGAAGGTTTTGTACACCAATATGTAAGAGTACATGGAGATATTCACATGATGTGAATTTTTTTTCTTTGAAGGAGAAAAATGATATATGTCAGCGAGCTATGTTTCTTGCATGATGTGTTTTCAGTTTGATAGTTTTGTTTGTGACAAGACGTCACAAGATTTTGGGAAGGTCCACTCTTGAGCGAGAGCCTCATGATTACAACCTAATCATGAGAATCAAATGGGAGTGCATCCTTATTTTGAAAACAAATAGGATTCTAGGCTACCTAGGACTCAAACCATTATTTTTAAATTTGAAATATCATGGTGTGTTGTTTCAATGCCTGAATCCACAACCCTAACATAAATTGTTTTATTCCTTTTTTGCAAGATTTAGTTGGTTATATTAAAAGTCAGTTGAATTTAAAATTCTTGGCTTAGTGGCATGAACCAAACATATTGTACATGTATTAAATTCAAGGAATTTCGCTCTCCCAATAATTTCTAAATCACCCATATCACCAAGAAAACATGTTTTAAAAGAACATACTTTGGTATGGGAAAGACCTTCGATTTCAAATATTATAAGAAGGTTTTTGATATGGTTGAGAGAATGTGGAAAATAGAATCCATAAAAAAATTATTTTTCAAAAATTATTACTTTCAAAGTATGAACAAGGAACATGTACAAGGGTGTTCAATGAATTAACGCTATTTATTTAAATTCCATTATGTATATCTTACTCATAATTTTAACAAATTATTATATAATGATCTAGATTGGATAATTATATTATTTGTCATATATTTTGATGCTTATAGAGTGAAAAAACTTAAAGAATAAACTTGTAGGGTCATTTTAATGGTGGGTGGAGAATTGGGGTCTAAAACCTTTTGGAGTCATTTTGAGGCATTAAATGACATTTCTGGGGGTCAAACGATTATCCCTTGTGCCGAAATCTTGACAATTATTCTACACTTAAAGACATATCCAATGGTGCAAGAAAAACATCAAACGAAGTTCATTCAAAATTTATGCCTTTAGTAAGTTGACCTATCATGTTGACCACCATGGTATGAGAGAATGACATCTTAGCCCCATTACTCATGCATGGCAAGCTAGCTACATGTGGAATTTTAACAAGACTCTAAAAGGTCTAAAATCACAAACCTCGTTAATGGTTGACAAAGTCAAATCTTACACCTAGTTGGCTATCACACTAGGTTAAATACTTGGCCACTAGGAGGAATAAGAGTTCCATTTTGTGTTATTGTATTTTGTTCCATAGTTGAAAATACAACTAGGAGTGTGAAGTTAGAGAGAAAAAAATGTATGAAGTTAAGTTTTTATAGCAACCTTACACGCTAAAAGTCTTAGCTAACTCTAGAGAGATTACCTCTTTCTTTGTACTCACATATTTTCCGTACCAGAAAAGAGAGAGTAGAGCATGTTTACATTTTAGTGTTGTTTTCTCCCATAAGGATTTCCTAGGGAAAAAGGAGTCAAAAGCATCATTACTTTTTAGGGTTGCTTTTCTCCCATATAAGGATTTCCTAGGAAAATAATTGTGTTGATTGTCTAGAGATATTTATGTGTGTGTTTCATTATGTTCTCTATTTCTTACGTTGTGTTTCATTATGTTTTATATTTCTTACATTTCTGCCCTCCTATTTTTCTTTCCAATCAAGGTTTATAAAATAACATGAGACTTGGAACAATCATTTTCATTATCTATATGGAAGGCAAGGATTATATCCCCTTAAGCTTAAGCTTATGTAGTTTGTCAATTTTTATCATATATTTTTTGGTAAGGGTAAATGTTTTTTTATCTATAGTACAAGTCATGAGTTCCCCAATTTTACCTCATGTAAAGCATGATTCTAGGATTACTACAATTTGTACTTGGTTTTTTATTGTGATGATGCCCTGTCACAATAACTTGGCCATCTCTTGATGGGTAGTTAAATCTTTATAACAATACTTAATTAAAATTTATATCTATTTGTATTATGTGAAATTATGTAAAAAATGGTATACTACTTTTCATAAAATTGGGTTGAGTTTATCATATATTTCAATGAAAGTTGATTAAATATGTTTTCTTTAAAAGGATCTAACAATTTTGGTAAGGTATGAATTTGCAATTTTGTGTGGCTCTCTATCAACCTTCACTTAATCATTTCTAGAAAAAATCTACTTGCTCATTTGTATACCCACTTTCTATTCAAATGCATGAGTTTTGAACTCTCAGTAACTATGTTTTTCCACGCAGAAAAATTATGTCACATTTTATACCAACTCTAAATATTATTTTGAAGTTTGAATTACTGTTATTCTTTTATATAATTTAACATTAGATATAAGTTTAAATTGAAAGCTACTTAGATGAAATATAGCTTAGATATATGGCATTTGCAAATTATTATCTATTTATTGAACTAAATGACATAATTATTACACATGTTTAATTTACATTCAAATGCTTCTTTGATTTATCTCCTATAGCTTAATGTAATGCTAGATATATAATTTAAGTTTAAGGCCCATGAGATAAATATGACTTCTATGTGACATTTGTATTGAATCATCTATTTGTTGTGTTATATGAACATAATTGGTACGCATATCTAATTTGTATTACTAATATGTCATGTCATGCTTCTTTAATTTATCTTTTATAGATTACCATAGCATCCCTTTTTAATCTATCCCTTTTGACTTCGAATATGTGGGTAATACTCATCCGAATATTTTTCTATCATAAAGCAATGAGTAAAATTGTATTCCATTTGTGTCAATGTTAAGGTTAAGCACATGGATTAAAGTTTTATATAAGATACATTGCCACGGTGTACATTTATATCTAAAGAGTCCAAAACCTCATTCAAGACCATATGTTTTTTTGGTGTAGTTTGATTGGTTATATTGCATTGCTTTTGCAGTTGTTGCTGTGGGCCTCACCATCTAGTGATTTTAGGTAAAAAAATTATTTACATGGAATTTTTATGTATATCCTAGAATGTTTATTATTTATCACTACTAGCCTTGGTGATTTAGTTGTTTGTTTTCATGCTACTTGGTTACCCATATTTAATAGTTTTTCATGTTTAATTCATTGTTAAGGCTTTTTATTGGCCTATCAGGATAAAAAGGACATGGTAGAGAAAATCAAACAATATTAAACTTTTCATAAATAGTTTCTAGATATAAAAACATTTTCTAATTTTGATTGTAAATTCCAAGGCTTAAAGCAATAATTTTTCTAATAAATTTTTTTAATTAATAAATAAAAAAGAAGCATTTTCAATCAAAATCACATCCAACATATAATAAAAATAATAAAAACAATTTAAAACTTCATACACTGACATTACTATATGGCAAAGAGCATAAAAATATACAAGCATAAAATCCTTTTATATAATAATGGAGAGCTTCAAATATACAAGAATAAAAATCTTTCAGTTTTAAACAATCATATTTTAAACAATTAAAACTTGGAGAATAGTGATGGCACATTGGTGGCAATTGCAGAATCAAACACAAAAACTTATCATTAGATACACAACTGCTTAGAATTTGAAATATGTCAAAGTAAAAATGTACACATACACACAACTTTTTTAGCTGGTGTGATTTCTTGCAGGGATATTTACTTTCATTATATCCGCATTTGAATAATGACACAGATCATTTACTTTCTAAAATGCCCAGTTACTTGGATGTATAGGCTAATTGAGGAAGAGGCAACTAGGAAGTCTTGCAAATGGCAGGGCCATACTTTTATTTTTTCCTCATTCACAAGTGTCTGATGCTAGAGCTCAGTCTCTCTTAAATATATAAGTCGTGAGAAATACTCAGATATTGCAACATACGAAAATAAATCCAAAAACGTTGTTCTGTCTGTAGAACTGGAAAATTGAAACGAATTCTGTGTAACTAAAACAGGGTTTTTTTGGTTTGTATTTTTGGAAGTTGCTTTAGAAACATACCTTGAAGGCGAGGACTGCAGTACACATCACACAATTCTTTCTAACTTAGGTGCTAGATCTGAGAGTATCTATTCCACCAAAATTTCTGGTGGCAGGTTTTACCCAGCTTTAGGCCTTTTGAGATGGTAGTTGGAAGGAGCAGGCCACATCAAAAACGAAGCCCCGGTACCTAAGCATTGTATTAATAAAATTGTTGGTGGCAATTTTTATCCAGCTTCACCCCTTTTTCGATGCCAGTAGGATGGAGTAGGCCACAGACAGAGAAATTAAAACTGAAATGCAATTAATTGATTATATGGCAAAGGAAAATTACAGTCCACTCACTCCTTGCACAAAGCTCCGTGCCGCATTTGCTGGATAAGGAGATATCGGTGATGACTTCATGTATTTGTGATTTTGAAATGAGACTACAAACAAATTTTCCTACTGCTTTGAAGTGGGTATGATGA
Organism: Pinus albicaulis; assembly: GCA_034641835.2. Lineage (NCBI taxonomy): Eukaryota > Viridiplantae > Streptophyta > Pinopsida > Pinales > Pinaceae > Pinus > Pinus albicaulis. Next base: position 33,449 of record JAXQQM020081755.1, read on the forward strand.
AGAATGAAATAGCTTCTATTGCAGTATACGGTTCATTTTCACTATAGAATCCCTTTCAGAAAGTTTACAGAGAGGAGGACATTAATAATGGGTGACGTTCCAAATATTAATTTTAGAGACTATGACACTAGTCAAGAACACGCCTCTCTTCAAATTTGAGAATTTATTTATGTAGGTTTGGAGCAGTTAGTTTAAGAAAACTTGTCAAAACAAAGTTGACTTTAATCTATCAACAAGAATTCACTATTTTTTTAACTATACAACATATGAACATAGGATTAAAAAAATAAAAAAATAATAATAAATTAAATTAAATAAAATGATACAACATATGAGAGAGATATTTACGAATTCACCATTTTTTTAAATCCTTGCATGCAACAAATTGGAAATTTGAAAAATTTTATGCACTGTGGAATACAATCAAAAGCCTTACCCGCGCGGACGGCAACAGCACCAGGGCGTCGACAGTAGCACCAGGGCGTCGACAGCAGCAACAATGCGAACACGATACACAATAATTTCTCGGCATGAACAATGAAATAATAAACCATAAGCAATCGCGGGAAATTTATTTATAGAAACTAGTTCGGCCGAACTATTTTAAAATTAAAAGTTCGGCCGAACTATGAACTGTAATTGCCGGTTTTCCAAACTCTGGCAAAAATTCTGTTTGCCAGCGTCGTCAGTGTGCCGTCATTGTAAACAGAATCTAGAGTTCGCCGAACTTTATGCAAAAGTTCGGCCGAAATTTGTAATAGTTCAGCCGAACTTGTAAAAATTTTCGGCCGAACTATTGTTGGAAAAAAATTTCGGGCCCCGATTCTTACAAAAGTGTAACCCAGCTTCACATTTCCACCCCTAGAATTTTTTTTTTTTTCCATTTTTTCTCCCTCTTTCTTTTCAATTTAGATTTATAGCATTTCTTTACTCATAATAAATCCAACCACGGGATGACTTGCATAGTTGGATCCCAATCCATGTTGGCCCTTGCATCAATCTTAAAAAAAAATACAGATTCTGTTTTGCCGTTGTGCCTTGCGTAACGTTGTGCACCGGTGTGCTTGGTTATACTAGTGCATTGCACAAGTACTGTGATAAAAAATTAAAAAAACAAATTATGTTTTTACAGTGCGCCATATGTAACATATGGCACTGGTACACCATTAAATTATGGCACACCATACAACGTGTTGTTTTGAAAAAAAACCATTTTACAAACATACCCTACATTATTTTTGTTTCTACCTTGTCTTCTCCCACTTGCTGTGATTTCAGAATTAGGTCTTTTCAATTTATATTTATAGGGTTTATATTTCTAAATATAAACCTAAGACATCCAACGAACGGGTTGACCTACATAGTTGGATCCCAATCCATGTCATCCCTTACGTAAATAAAGAAAAATAAAAATTTGGTGCGCCCTGTCTGAAAGAGTGCACCGGGGTGCTCTGTTATCACAGCGCACTGTGAAAGTATTGTCATAAAAAATTAGAAAAATATGCAGCCGATGCGCTATTTCATTATGACGCACCGCAAACGTTCAGTTTCGAAAAAAAAACCTTTCAAAAAATACAAACCTTACTTTCTTTTTGTTTCTCCCCTTTCTTCTTCTTCTTTCTGTGATTCAGAATTAGGACTTTTCAATTTATATTTATAGGGTTCATATTGCTAAATATAGACCTAATACATGCAATTGATGGGAAGATTAGCATAGTCATATCCTAATCCATGTCGGCCTTGGAATGATTTAAAAAAAAACAGATTTTTTACCCGTGCACCCTATGTAAGGTAGTGCACTAGTGCTCTATTGTTTACAAAAGAACCGGATAAATAATGTGAAAAAACAAGATTTTTTTAACAATGCTCCATATGTAAAATATAGCACCGATTTATGCTAAAAAAAGCTAACAATGGATGATTTTTATTATTTTTATGATGGTTAACCGGTGTAGTCATTGACATGTAACGCACTAGGGCTTCTTGTTGACATAGAGCACTGTACGATGTATTATACTATTTTTGCAGTGCGTGGTAAAGACAAACACGCACCAACGTCGGTGTGTTTACCATGAATGGTGCACCGGTTTTTTTAGATTTTTTATTTATTTATTGAGAAGTTGACATTTTATTTAAAAATATATTATTGAATGATATGATACAGGTTTGATATTTTTAAATAAATTACTGACAAGAGATCAAGTAAAAAAAATACTGATAACACATCAAGGTCAAAAGAAAAAATGGAAAGTTTTTTTGTAAATTTTTTACAAAAAAATTATTTTTGAACTATATGTAAGTTTAAATAATATGTATTGTTTAATGTGTATCATGCAGAGCCACAAAATGACGAAGCTCTATAAGATTATTTCTGATCTAAGACCAGAAGAACGTATAAGCTAGATGGAAAAATTGCAAAAGGATGAATCAGGTGAATGAAAAGATACTATCGATCCAATATGATTTTATTTTTTTAGTTTTCATTAATAATATAATTAAAATTATTAGATAACATGTGTGAAAAAATCTATTAATTCATCTTTGTTTAATGTTCTACAGGGACCAACAACTCAGAAAAAGAATGTTGTTCTAAGAAAAGAAAAACAATAGAACATGAAAATGAAAATGAATTTCTCCTTAGCTCATCTAGAGTGGTGTTGCAGGTTAACAAAAGGGGGAAAAGCTTTTACAAATGTTTGATGGGTCTAGTGGAATGAATGTATAGACGTTATTTCCACTTACAATACAAAAACTAATCTAATGATTCCAAGAACCATATTTTATGTAAACTATAGGAAGAGTTTCTAGAGAATTGGTCAATGAGACATGTCAGAATTTTAATAGCAAAAACATACAACAACAAAAAAGAAGGAATGAAAAAGTAATATTCCTTTAGATGTGTGTCTATAATTATTTATGAATATCACTTTTGTTATACTTAATTTTCATATATCAATATAAAAATTAAATAGTTTATTGTCATGTTACATTTTCAGGAAGATTATGAAAATCTCAAAAGATGAACAAGCTGATATCAGAAATATGCCAGTAGGAATGTCCAAAAAGGTGTACAAGGAGATGGTCAAAGAAATGGACAAAATTGCATCGTAGGAGGAGCCATATCAACAACAACGTGCTTCAAATGCAATATGTAATCATTGAATTTTTTTATCATTAGGTACAATAAATAAACAATTTAGCATTAAATATTAATTTTCAAGTATTTTCTTGCAAAAAAGAAAAGAAAATGGAACCCATTCAGCACATAAAACAGAACAACAAGGCAGAAAAGGATTGATATCTAAGTTTGTGAGTAATTGTTACTTCCTTATAACAACTTAACTAGATTTCATTTTTGTATTTTTAAGTTGTTTTACAAAAATCATCATTGAATGTCTCCAAACAGGTGCTAACATACAAAGAAGAACCATTAGAGGAATTGATTGAAATTGGTTTAAATATGGGTTGTGCGTATATGTTGGCATATCAGAACTTAATTGTGGAATTTGTAAGCATCTATCGATCTTGTTTTACTTAGCTTCGTCTATAATTAATAGAAAAAATAAATCTTTTATATTAAATATATGATTTGTTATGGGGTATAAAACTTGCAGGAAACAAAGTATGGCACTGCGCCAACAGATCAAATCTTGAAAGATGGCATGTTACATGGTTTTGAAAGAATGTGTATATTTTATGAGTCAATTGGTGCATTGGTACATCATTACTTTTCAATTTACATTGATGTATATTATTTAATATTGCAATTTTCATTATTCTCACCAATCTATATACACTCATTACGGTTTATTTTTATGTTTGTAGATGGAATAAGGTGAAGAAGAAGAAAAAAATCAACGCCGTGAACAAAACATTTTTGAAAATAACCTAAGTCATGGAAGTAGCTCTAGCAGTGATGGCAGTTCAAGCGAAGAATGATGATCACTATGTTTGGATATAAAAGAATGGTGTTGTACTATTTTTGGAAAAATGTCCGTGAAATCAAACATTTTCTTTAATGTAATGGACATAGTGTCCCAATTGAATGATAAAGGGATACCAATAACTGTCCCATTTTGTATGACAAATAATGTATTATTCATATATATATATATGTATGTTTTAATTTATTCTATTGCGTTTTCTATTGTCGCTATTGCGTTCTCCATTGTCGTTCTCAAATGTAGTAATAAAAATTTAATTCATATGAATATTGTTATAACATATATATGTGTTGACTTTTGATGAATAATTAATTTTAAAAAACCACAATAATTATGATATGATATAACAAATTAATCTAAACATCACATTCAAATCCATTAATAAAAATTTAATTAATATGAATATTGTTATAATATGTGTCGACTTTTGATGAATAATGAATTTAAAACAATCACAATAATTGCATTGCCACAGGTCGATGTTTCTAAAAAATAGAAAATGAAAATTGGTGCGCTTGTATTATTAAGCGCACCGGTGCATTTTTACTACCTATAGAGACCGCACAAATACCAAATCCAGTTAAAAATATCGAGGCGTTTGTGTGGTACGGTGCTCTGGTGAGTTTATGTATCTATACACACCATTTTCATTTTACCGCCTACGAGCACCGCGCGAATACTGATACCAATTATAAATTGCAGTGCGTTTGTGTGATACTATGCACCGGGGTGTTTTTTTCTATCTATACACACCGGTGCATTTGGATGACCAATAGGCACCACACGAATATTGATACCAATTACAAATTTTAGTGCATTTGTGTGATAGTACACATCGGGGCATTTATGTGTTGATAAGCATCGGAGCATTTGTATGACATATTTGCACTGCACGAATACCAATACCAATTGTAAACCTCGATGCAGTTATGTGATACGATGCACTGGGGCGTTTATATAAGAATATGCACCAGCGCATTGATACAACCTTTGGGCACTTCTCAAATCCCAAGACCAATTAGAACAGCCTTGTGTGTTGTATCACCAACACCAGGCCCAGTGCTGTTATTTTCCTTGATGGCCCAATGCATTCTCCTTCGACCGCCCCGGTGCATTTTCTACCGATACGCACCGGTGCGTTAAAACCTGATAAGAGCACTGATGAAAAAACATCTGTAATAACCTCTAGCCGCCCATTTTTTTTTAGTTGTGTTGAATTTCCATTAAAAGCTCTACCAAAACCTTCATTACCAGAAGCAGATGTGGTAGCATATGTTTTTTTGACAATTTTGGCCAATTTTATAACACTAAAAACCTCCCTTATAACCTCCACTAGAGAGTCTTTTCCTTGTAGTGATCCCATCGAATGCTCTCGAAAATGACTTAGTTACCTCGTTGTCAAATCCTTCATTATTTTCCACAAAACTGAGCCACCATGCCTTCTATAGCATTTATTTTACCTATGGGTAACCTTCCATGAATTTCCTTCCTTCTGGTTCTATCCTCACTATCACTCCCATGGCTTGAGAAGCTTCCTTAAGACTACCTCTTTGACATGGTAAGATGAAGTTTTCAGTATGAATGAGAGCCTGAGTGAATTATGCTTTAGAATGAACAAGGGTGCGAATGAATGAATGAGGTTTCGAAATTACAGAGAGTATGAGTAAGGTTAATAAGAACTGATTTTTACGAGTTGGATGATTTCGCAAACGAAATTCGGATTTGATGTTGGAGTGGTTGTGTAATGATGAGGGTTAAGTGGCAGATTTTGAGATTTGATTTTGATTTGACATGATAAGCTCTTATTTATAATATTTTTGAATTGGTGGTATAAAATGACCATATAATTGATATTCCAATGTTTACTTCCTTATTATTAAATAAAAACTTTCATTTGCATACCTTGAATTTGATGTTTCTAACCTTCAACTATTTCTCTTTGTCTTGCCTTCAGGTGCTCTTCAATGTATTCTTAAATTGCTTCAGTAAAAAAGGTCATGTTATATGAGTTGTAGAAATCCATTAGAGTTGCAGAATCTCAACAATTTTGTAGCTATATATTTTTGTTCTTTTTGAAAAATAAAAAGGATGCAAAGAACTGGGATTTTATAACAAAAGTAAGGAAAATGTAAGGTGCCAATTTTTTTGTGGTTTTCACCCTAGATTTTCTACATAAGTATGCCAATCAATTATTTGTTTTCATATATATATATATATATATATATATATATATATATATATATATATTATTAGATTTTTTTATGATAAAATGAAAGAATACTTTTAAGTTGGGGAAGAATAAGAAGTCTTCTTCACAAACTTTATATCAACATTATCTTGAAAAATATTTAAAAAATCCTCCTTTATCAATGGTTTTTGATAGATCCTCATTTGATGTCCATTTATGAGGAGAATAAATCTTTCTTCATCAATGGTTCTGCTCCTAGCTGTTCCATTATTAAAGACTACTCTCTCAATCTCATAAGGCCCAAGCTAGTGAGTTTGAATTTTTCCTTGAAAATATTTGAACTTTGAATCAAAAAGTAGTACCCAATCTCTTGCTTGAAGTTTTCTCTCTTTGATATATTTATCTAGCCACTTGGATCTCTGATGTTGAACTATACTGGTCTTTTGAATTGCAACTTGCCTCATTTCATCAAGCGCATTGAGTTGTTCCATTCTATGCCTTTGTGATTCTAATAGGTCAAGTCCCAACTTAACAACTGTCTCGAGAGTTTTTATTTGTAACTCAATTGGAAATAAGACTTTCTTCCAATAAACAAGTTCATAGGGAGTATGTCTTGTTGTGCTTCTCCATGTAGTGCGGGAGGCCCATAAAGCTTCTGGAATTTTTTCTACCCAGTCCCTTCTATGCAAATGTACAATCTTTGTAAGGATTGCTTCAATCACTTTTTTGGTGGATTCTACTTGTCCGTTTTCCTGTGGATGATGTGGAGTAGACTTTCAATGCTTGATTTTGTATTCTTCCACTATCTTCTGCACCATTCTAAATGTAAATTGAGTTCCTTGATTTGTCATGATTTCCCTTGGGACACAAAAACGGGTAAAAATATCCTCAAAAATAAATGAAACTAAAAAATTTTCAATAGCAAAAGAAGATGCTTTAGCTTCTACCCATTTAGTGACATAATCAGTGCTCACAAGATTATACATATTTTTTCTTGATGGTGGATTGATTGGTCCAACAAAATATAGAGCCCATTTTTGAAAAGGTTCGATAAGCACCTAAAGGTTGTAAAGGAATTTCATATGAAAGAATAATTTTCCCCATTATTTGACTATTATCACATCTCTTAACATATTCCTTTGCATCCTTGAAAAAAGAAGGCCAATAATATCCTAAGAGAAGGAATTTGTAAGCAGTTCTCTTTTCAGCAAAGTTTCCTCCACATAGTTCATCATGACATGCTTTTAGTATCTTAGGTATTTCGTCTTCTCTTACAAACCTTCGGATAATGAAATCTAGACCTGTCTTATACAATTCTTCATCTATCCACAAATAAGATGCACTCATTTGAATTATATTTCTCTTTTCTCTAGGAAAAAAATATGATGGTTGCTTCCCTATGGCTAAATATTTAGCAATGTCTGTAAACCATGGAGATTTAGTAGATATTTCAAAAATATAATCATTAGGAAAACTATCTTCTACTGGTGTATCATTGTTATCATTTTGAATTCTAGACAAAAAGTCAGCAACCATGTTTTGTCTTCCAGGGCGATCTAAAATGGTGATGTTGAATTATTGCATTAACAATATCCATCTTGTGATTCTGTCATTAGTGATTGATTTATTCATTAGATATCTAACCGCATAATGATCTGTGTGAATGAAAGTTTCATAGCCATTGATGTAATGCCTAAATTTATTAATGGCATCGATGACTACTAAAAATTCCTTTTCAATAACAATATAATTTAACTCTGTGGGTGTCAAATTTTTACTTGTATATTAAATAGCATAAGGAGTCAAGTATTTATGTCCCAATACAGCTTCTAAAGCTGTTTTGGAAGCATCGTTTGAAATATGGAAAGGCAATATCTAGTTTGGTCCTCTTAAGCTGGGTGCTTCAAAAATATTTTCTTTCAAAGTCTCGAAGGCATTTTGGCAATCAGGATTCCAAATGAATTCACAATCTTTTGTAATAAATTTGACGAGGGGAGATGCAATCTTTGTAATGTTTTCGATAAATATTCTATAGTATCTAGTGAAACCGAGAAAACTTTTAACATATCTTTAACAAGTTGGAACTGCTAATTTAGAAGTAACTTTAGATGAGTCCACATTTATTCCATTTCTTGAAATATGGTGTCCTAAAAAATTCCCTTAGTAAAAATCATAAATCATTTTTCATGAATTAATGAGAGATTTTCTCCCTTACATCTTATGATATTTTTTCCAAATTTTCAAGGGCTTCTTCAAAAGGATTTCCGTAGATTGTAAAATCATCCATATAAAATTCCACACAATCATGAATTAAAGTAGAGAAAATACCCAATACTGCTCTTTGGAATGTTGTTGGTGCATTTCATAATCCAAAAGGAAGTACTCGGTAAGCATAAGTTCCCCATGGAAAGGTAAATTGGTTTTGTCCTGATCTTCTGGTGCTACCTGAATTTGATTATATCCACTAAAAGCATCCAAGAATGAAAAATTTTTCTTCCCTACTATTGTATCTAAACCTTTATCTATGAAAGGTAATTGAAAATTATCTTTTAAGGTAGCCTTATTTAGTTCCTTATAGTCAATACATACTCTCCATTTTCCATTCTTTTTAGGAACAATTACTAAAGGTGAAACCCACTGACTATCTGATATTGGATAAATAAAGTTTACATTCAACCATTTTTTTAGTTCCTCCTTTAGAATTTCCCTCAAGTTTGGATTCATTCTTCTATGAGGTTGTCGGATTGGTCTGGAATTCTCTTCAATATATATGTGATGCATGCAAGTTTTAGGATTAATTCCTTTCATGTTAGTGTATTCCCATGCATATGCAAAATATTTTTTTTGTAATGTTTCTATTAATTTATTCTTTTGAAATTCTCCCAAATTTTTGTTTAAATTTAAATTTTTACCTGGAAATATTTCTATTGAATAATTTACAGATTCTTCCATAGATTATAAAGACATTTGTCTGGATTATAAATACTCAATATTGCATTGTTCCTGAAAATTTTGACTACTCTGACATTGTGAAGATAATTCATTATTTTCTACTGAATTTAGAATTTGATATTCTTGTGACTAATTTGAGAGATAGTAAAAATATGTTGTATGTCATTATCATCATCCATCCATTCTTAATTCTCTACCTGTATTATTGTTTTTGATGGTGGGTGTAATGTTTGATTCTTCATTGAACTAACATTAGAGATAAACATATCACCATATCTACAACTGATAAAAGCCTCAACTGTAGCTAACCAAGGTCTTCCTAAGATTAATGGATGTACTCCTAAGTTATTATTGGGGATTTAAATTATAAAATAAACTAGATATTCCAAAGAATATAAGGATACATAAATGTATTCTAACACACCATCAGGTTTATTTACAAATCTATCTACTAATTGTAATAATGTCGGTGTATATTGAAGATTTGGAAGTCTTAGTTGCTCCATGATTTGTTTACTCATGATGTTTATGGCCACTCCTAAGTCGATAAATGTGTTTGGTATTTCGATGCCATTTATGTGTGCCTTCACAATTGGACTTCATGGTTTCAAGTATTTTTGTATTGTAGTTTTTTCCATCATGATGTCTGCAATTTTCCCAACTAACTGTATTCTTTTTACTTCTTTCCTTTTTCTTCTAGGTTTCTTTATACTCAACTCTCTTATTTTATTTTCAAGGATTGGAATTTATTTGATAGCTTGTAACAAAGGAATATTTATACAAACATTCTTCAGCTCATCTAACATATCATAATCAAGCATCATGATTTGTTTTTCTACACCTTTATCAATTTGTAATCTTTTGGGGAAAGGTGGTTTTGAGACAGATACTGAAGGTTGTTCTATAATGGGAGTTGAGTTTATTGGCATTTCATGTGTTTGTTTTTGAAGATTTTTATTTTGCTGAAGAGATGTCTCTTCATCAGAATGATCATCTTCCTTTTTCCTAGATAACAATAGACAATCATTTATTTTCTAATATTCTACGATATCTTAATTAGAAGCTATTAATATGTAGTGGAGTTATCATATAGGTTTGAAAATTTTGACCATCCATGTTGTAAATAGGTTGTGCATCCTTATTGTTTGGGTTTGGAAGTGGTTGAGCAAGCAATTGATTTGGTATTTGTGGAAATGGTAATGAAAGCTAATGATTTTGATTTTGAAATTGTGGTTGTGGTTTTTTACTAGATTGAGGAAAATGTTGTGGTGGAAATTTTGGATAAGGTTGTGAGAACTGGTGATATTGAGAATAGCTACCATAATGATTTTTGCATCCTTGTTTCCAAGGTTGGGATTGAGATGAAGGTTGTTCGCATGGCATTCGTTCAATAAAATTATTTTGTGGGGGCTGAGTATACATCTGAGTATTGAAACCTTGATTTTTTTATCCTTGCCATGGTATTCTAGAAACAAAGAAAAGAGGATCTACTTGATTTGGATCCATTCCCTCTTGGTAGACAACTTTAAGACCTAAAATGGAAGGACACTTCTTTTTTTCATGATTTTCTATACAGATAACACATATTTCTACACTTTTCAAATCAAGAGGACATTCTCTTAAGGCATGTTTCTTTCTGCACTTAGGACATAAGATAGATAAGGCATCACTTTCAAATCTTTGATTTTTTAGTAATTTCAAGGTGTCTATTTGTTCACTAAGACTCCCTTAAATATCTGTTTTGAATTCATCAAGAAAATTCCCCTTTTCAGCCCTACTTACTGTTCCAGCTGCAGATTTATTAATTCTAGAGAGAAAAATATCTCTTGAATTCTTTCCAATTATTGATTTACCTCTTGAAAGATGTATGCATAATATAGAAATACCAGGTAATGATAGCTGATAAATGTCTCCTTTTCCCATCATGTTAAGGATATCTAACCATTCATCTCTAATGGCTTTTAATAGGAGAGATTTCAAAGTATCTTCATCCAAATTTTCCATTTTATCCATTTTAAGATTAGAACTGCATTTTTCAATTAAATATTCCAGATTCTCATCCTCTCTATGCATCATCATAAAAAAATCATCCTTCTAATTATGAGGTGTGCAATAATCATTGTATTTCTATAAGAATGCATTTTTCATTTCTTCCCAGGTCCTAATGGAATGCTTTATTAATGCCATAAACCATTTCAATGCTGCATCCTTAAGGGTATATGGAAACAATTTCAATTTTTGAGAATCAAGTAGGTAGTCATATGATCTACATAAAACTTTGAATTCAAAAAGAAATGTTTCAGGATCCTAACTTCTTAAGCCATGGATGTTAGGAAGGATAGAGGGTGAGATATTTTTCACTGTGGCAGTGGTGTCTTCATCAAGTATATGAAATCCAACAGCATATGGTTCTCCTCTATCTCCCCTACCTTCACCTCTTCCTCTTCCTCCCTTTATTCCTCTTCCTCTACCTCCATCTCCACCTCCAATCCTAGGTACACCTCCTCCAATTCTTAAATGTTCATCATTGTTGTGTACTTCCCCTTTCCCTTCCCCAGCCATTGTAGACCCTTCCGAACTTATATAATATTCCAAAATTGGGATTGTATTTTCTTCTTCTAATTCTTCATATTCCTATATCAATGGTATGTTAAAGTATATCTCTTCTTCCTCTTCCTCACTAGGGATTTCTATTTCTTTAGCTAAAATTTTTTCTCTAGTAGAGGTTAGGAGAATCACTCCTTCTGTTGGGGATGTAGGGTCTTATTCTTCCACAAATTCTTTAGTTGATGAGGTTGGCGAATCTCTAGGTTGAATTTATGATCTTAATACCTCAGTAATTCTATGTTTACCTACTAAGAATAGTATACGAGTTTGAGTGGATGGTGTGGCACTATGAGGTCTTGATGGGGTGAGAGGTGTTGTTGGAATTGGGCTTCTATCTCTAGCTACAAATATACCTCTAGAATATATTTCTCTATGCATGTCATATATATATATATATATATATATATATATATATATATATATATATGGGTTTTTTTTCTAAGAGAGAAAAGGATTCTATTTATACTTCCCCAACATTGACGCCAAAATTTTTAGTCAATTTAATGTTTTTAAATTTCTATCATAAATTATCGACTGTATTTGGTAATTTTGTGAAGTGCAAGTGCACTATATATGCTAGAAACCTTTTTTACTTATTTTATTGTGATGATTTTATGTGTGAAGATATTTTTTGAAGATCTTTTTATTTTAGATGTTCTAAATTAATTTAAGAAACTGAACTATCTTTTATGAAGAGTAAACTGAATCCAAATGTAACTAAGTCCCTAAAAACTTCAACAAAAAAACTTAGCTAATTTATCTGTTAGTAACTAATGATGAATTTGAGAAAAATTTTTAAAATTCTAGAAAAAGAGGCAAATTTAATATTTTTGTGTATTTTTAGAAATTTTAAGTGGATGAAACTTGAATCAAGGAATCACTAGAAATTATTTACATTATTATGCTCAGAAAGGAAAATTCTAAATCACTATTAAGAAACAAGACTACTTAAACTTACAAGAATAATTTTATTGAAAACTGAAAAGGAAATTCTAAAATATGTCTCTCAAAAGAAGAACTAATCTACAAAAAATCATTGATGCATAAAAGAAACTATGATTATCTTTATGTTGTAACTATTCAGAAAATAAACCTACATCAAATGAAGAAAAAAAATTACTTGAACATTTATTCTAACAAGATGGAATTCCGAAAATGATTATAACATCTAACATAATGGAAAAATCAAAACCAAGCATCTATATTAAGAAATTTTGGAAATGATGATAGCAACTAATGTAATGAAATGAAAATGATAAACAAAACATCAATACTACAAAAGGCTGGAAATGATTGCAGGTTCTAACTTGAAAATGAAATCAAAAGCAAGCCATATATCTACGCTATGAAATAGAGTGAAAGCATAAACTGAGAAATAAAGATGAAGCTGTGGGTAGGCTAAAATGATTCATTTTTAACCCCCTTCCTACCTCAAAAAAACAATCATAAACCTTTGTTTTATCCTCATAAACTTCCTTATTCCTGCACTATTCCAAGAATCCTATCTATTCCTGCACTAGCTTTATATTTCATATTTAAGGTTCATAAAGTACTTAATTAATCATTTTAATATATTTTATTCCTTTAATATTTCTTGAAAGTAATACTTTCTTGCCTAAATTATTTGATAGGAAAATGTATTAATCTTTTTATCAGCATGGTCGAGTGTAGGAAGATTCATGGACCATTGGAAATCATACGCACCTAAAATTCCGCGACAGCTCGTTACCTAATGCAGGCATCTCATTTCAACTCATCCTGTTCAGTTGCAGTCATCTCGATTTGAACTCATAGCATAGGATAGTCAGGGATATGGTCGAAGATTAGATCACTGGAAAAAGATTAGATTAGCATTTTGTTATAGCCGCAAGGTTATTTTGTAATGCTATTTGTTATTTTGTTTCAGTTGAAAGGCTTGGATTAGAATGATTGTATGTAATTTCGTTATGTCCATAGGCCAAAAGGGTTGTATAAAATGTATATTTCATATAGGAATTAGTTAGTGATAGCAATGCTACTGTAACTCTAGCGAAATTTTATTTTTTTTGTTGTTGCCCTCGTTCTGGGCTGGATTCGAACTTATGATGTACATTTTCTGATTTGGAATTAATACAAGGAGCTGTAGCATGTTGTTTTCATTTTGCGTTTTAATCTATTACTGATGCGTCATTGAATGCTGAAGCTTCAAGTTTCCTAAAACGGGAAACAAGTTGGTTGGCTAGGGCCCATCCAACCCAGCTTGTTCACCCTCTCGCTTTCGTTTCGTTAAAGGTGTGCGTTGGTTTCATTTGAATGGAAAGTGTGGATTAAGTTTATGTTTTATACTTTCATAATAATTTTTGATTTATTTCATTGCCAGTTAATGTGTGACGGATCTGTTGTGTGAATGTTAATTAAGTTTTTTTTACCTTCTGTCATTTCCTTTTCTTAATCTTAGTTTACTAGTGTCTAGATCATGCAAGCACGTTATTCCTGCACTAGTGCATTTTTAATTACTGCAACTTGGTTTTGTCGGTTCATTATAGAAAAGTTGTTTCATTCCTTTCTTTCATAAGAAATTCAATATATTTCTGCATGTGAGTGTTCGTTATCAGATAAAATTATTTTTAATATTAAGAGTTAAAATCTTAGGAATTAAACATGCTTTGTTAATTGATGAATGAAAGTTGTTACAACACATCGATCTGTGCCTGTACTTTATATTTTTTTAAAGGAAAGGATTAAAACTTAATCTGAATAGTTAAAGTGAACCTTTCTGAGTTAACAAGATTAAAGTCAGATCTGGTTTATGTTGGTAACTATTACAAGGATAAAGCCTGTTGTCATACTTAGATAATTTCTTTGACTGCTTGAAGAAAGTGTGCTTTGAATTTTGAAGTTTGTTTTATTTTAAAGTCTATTTTCACTGTGATATTCAGTTTGGTTGAAGCATTCTTTTGTGTGTGCAAGTTATTTCAGAATTTTTTTCGTCTTTGCAAATTCTTTTCATAGTTAGCACACCCTTTAATTTTTACCAAAAGTAGTTGGAAAACTTGCTGTAGGAATCTCTGTTTTGGTACAGCAACCAATATCCTGTTACAAGAACATAGTGCTCTAAGTCTAAATCTTAGAGCCCCTGCATAAACACATAAATCTATAGTATAAGTGTAAAAGGTACTTCCCACACACAAGATCTGTACATGTACTAGTGCAAGCACACTACAGGAGTACAAGAATAACAACTTTGTGTAGGAAGGAAAATCCTTAAGGAAGGTAGATATTTTCAAGGGTCCACTTGTTAACTTTCCAACGCCCATATTGGAGATAAACATAGAATTTTACCTTAGCAATCAATATTGTTTACAACAGTGTGGAAGTTCCTTTATTTAGTTTCTTCGCAAAGTACTTTCTTTCACATTCCAGCACTAGAATTTCTTTGGTGTAAATTTCCATGTGATATTTCTTTTCAATTCTGCAAGATTTTGATTAAAGAAGTAGGAATAGAGATAGGAAAATTTCATACCATTTCTGGAATTTCCTATGCTTTGTCTCTAAGTTTACGAAACCCCCGGGTTAACAATTAAGTGTTGAAAGGATTTTTCTTAACTGCAATTCCGACACCCAATATTTTGGCGCCATTTCCAGGGATGTGATTTGAATTGGTAAGAATTTTCCATTTTATGAAATAGGGGTAAGTATGCTATTATTTTTTGCAGTGTGCTTCTATTTTTTGAAGGAATTTATAGGTGTTGAGCTATTTTAAATTTGCAGCATTTTATTGAGTTTTTTTTGTCATTTTTTGAAATGAATGCCTAAAAGGGTAGGGGTCCGAATCCCACTAAGGGCCGAGGAAATAATGGTAAATATGAAACCAATTCTCACATTGGGTCTTCTTTTGTAGGAAGAATGTATAAACAGACCCAGACTCATCACGCAGGAACTGTCTACTTAGACTCTGGCAACAATAGTCCAAGTGTGACACAACCCATGAAGGGGAATAAGGGGACTATTAGAACCCATAGTCAAGCTTCTCAGCCTGTTGAGAGCATTTCTCTTGAAGGAATAAAAATGGTAGATCATGAGGACCATACAGAGGGAACTGGCGAAAATCGGGTAAATGAGGAACAATCCACTTTTGGATTTCCAATTGTCGATCCTGACACAGTTGTGAAAATGAAGAATATTCCACCATCAGCTCTTCATCATTTCTATGGTAAGGTACACGAATACCCAGACTCTTTCATATTTGAGTTTGATATTTTATGTAGGAGCTACGATTATTCATATGATGCTCAAAAGTTAAAGTTGTTTCCTGCAACTCTCAAGGACACAACATTACGTTGGTTCATGGGACTAGGATGAAACACTATAGCCTCTTGGGAGCTGATGAAGAGAATTTTCTTGTCAAAATATCAGGAATATTGTAAAACTAGAGATATTCAAGATGAAATCTTTACTATTGTGAAAAATGACGATGATACCTTAGAGGAATACTTAGAGAGATTCCTGTATATCCTCCAAAGGTCAAAGCACAAATTTGATCTGAGTACCATTAGGACCTTGTTATTATGTGGGCTTACTAATCATGCTTGGAATAATTTAAATTTTTTAGGGCAAGGGGATATTACCCAGAAACCGTTTGATCAAATCTGTGACTTGTGCAGGAAATTATTAAGGAAACAATATAGATCCAGTAAATAAATTCGAAATAGAAATAAGAAAACCAAATCTATTGATGCTATGATCATTGGATTGGAGAAAAAAATGAAAAATATGAAAATTGAAATAACGAATATTGTTACCAAACAAATAGACACATTGAAATTCCAGCAAAAACTTGTAGAGGAAAAATAGTCATTGTCTATTTTTTTTCCAAAATGTAGAAAAAAACATATTTTAAGAGAATGTCCTCTTGATGTTAAAGGAACTAATAAATGTGCAGTTTGCGCAAAGAACCATGCCACGGAAAAATGTCCCTCCATACCTAGGCTGAAAGTTGTATTTGAAGGAGGGAAACCCGAAGCTGAATCATTGCATGCTATGGGAGCATGAAGAAACTGGCCTCAGGTAAGTGTAGGAATTTCTCATGAACTCCCACTGCATTTTTTTAGTTATAATGCACATCCATATTATTATCCCAACACTAATCAATATCAACATTGGCAGCATGGGAACCAATATCACTATGGAAAACCATCCCAATCTTGGCAACAAGGATGGAGAGGGAAAAACCATTCACACCATTCCTATCCTGCACCTATGCCATCATACCCACCTACATATGCACCTTACCTAATTCCACAACCGTCATTGCCCCAGTTAAGTCAGCCTATGCCACCATTAGCTTTTCCTCCACCGTTTTAACCTTTTCAACTTCTTACCCAACCCATACCAAATCTCAATAACAAAGTGGTACAAATGATCCATTCCATGAACCTGCTTCCTTCATCCAGATATCAGTATATGCCAGTTGGAGTAAAATATCTCCAATTAAGATCGGGGAAGTTAGTAACCTCAGAAAAGAAGAAGCAGCCTATGGTGATTATCGAAGAGAAAGGTGAGGAGAAAAATCCTCACCATTTTGTGAGAGATTTCACCATTCATCCCATCCCCTTACCTTCAAATCCTTTTGCATCCTCTTCAAACTGGCCTCCCTATCCAAAGAGGTTAGTTGTGGAGAGGAATGACCCCATTCCTGAGTCCAGTCTGGCTTCTGAGCTTAGGAATCCTTTTATAAAGGTACCTTTGCTCCAAGCTATCAAAGAGATCCCAATATGTACAAAAATCATTAGGTAACTCTGTCTCAAGAAGCCAGGAAGGAGAAGATTGGAACCCCAAACCATTCAATCTGATGGAAGAGAAGCAGAGTTAATGACAGGGTGTATGTACATGGAAAAATATATTAACCCTGGAAACCCTATTTTCTCTATTCAGATAGGTGATGTCCTTGTCTATAATTTGCTTATATACCTGGGGGAAACCATTAATTTTATTACAAGAAAACCATGGATCAACTTGGATTGGCCCATATTTGTCCTACTCCCAGCATGCTTGAATTGGCAGACATATCTAAAATCAAGCCAGAAGGGGTATTGGTTGATGTGGTCATTTAATTAGATTCTTGGGAATATCTCGCAGAGTTCATTGTGCTTAAACCAAATAATCCTGTGGGACGACATCCCTTGATCTTGGGATGACCATGGCTTGCTACAACTAATGCTTACATTGGATGTCGTTCTTATGACATGTATATTTCCCATGGAGATTCTAGGAAGAATATCGACTTATATCCACCCACTAGATCCATTCAGGAGCTCCGAGACACTTTTATGTTAGATTACAATAGTGATGAGGAGACTCAGTCTATATTTATGTTACATCATTGTTCTGAGTCCTCACAAGACGGTGAGATACAAAACTTCCTGAACAATCTAGACGCCATGCCCAATTTTGATTCATTGAACCAAATTTTAGTCTAGATTTTCAGGAAAGTCAGGATTCTCAACCTCCCTCACCACCGTCTCTAGCAAAATCTCTGTGTAATCTTGATCTCGATACCACTCTTATTGAGATTAGTCCAGGAAAATATTTTCATATTAGTTCAGACTTGGATTCATCCCAGCAAGAGAAACTTATGAATTTGTAGTGAAACCATCTTGATGCCTTTACATGGGGTTACGAAGATATGAAAGGCATCCCTCCTAAAACCTGTACTCACTACATTTATATTGAGCATGGAGCTCGTCCTGTTTGATAATCCCAAAGGCGTATGAACCCAACTCTAAGAGATGTTGTAAAAGAATAATTGCAAAAACTATTAGATGTTGATTTTATCTATCCTATTTCTGATAGCCAGTGGGTCTCCCCATTGGTGTTAGTCCCAAAAAAACATGGGAGATGGTGCATTTTCATTGAATATGGAGAATTGAACAAATCCACTCTTAAGGATTACTTCCCCCTTCCTTTCATCGATCAGGTGCTTGATACCCTTGCTGGTAAGAAGTACTTCTCTTTTCTAGATGGATTTAGTGGTTATAACTAGATACAGATCACACCCGAGGATCAAGACAAAACCACCTTTACATGTCCATGGGGTATATTTTCTTACCGAGTACTCCCCTTTGGGCTATGGAATGCCTCGACTACCTTTCAAAGGGAATTCCTGGCCATTACTGATCCTGAGTGTGTGGAAATATATATGGATGGCTATTATGTGTTTGGTGATTCATTTCAAGAGGCCCTAAAAAATATAGAAAAGGTTATTCTTCGTTGCCAAGAATATCATCTTTCCTTGAGTGATAAAAGGTACAAATTAACATGCAATGCAAGAGTAGTTCTTGGCCATCTTATTTACGACAAAGGTATCCAAGTTGACCTTGCAAAGATAGAAATTATTCTGAGTATCCCTTCACCCAAAACTCAAAGGGAAGCGAGAGGTTTCCTAGGACATGCGAGCTACTATAGGAGATTCATTGAGAAATTCTCTAGGATGGCTACTCCCCTTTTCTAGCTTTTAGCTAAGGATAGTGATTTTTCTTGGTCCACAACTTGCCAATATTCCTTTGAGACAATGAAGAAAAAACTGGTACAGGCACCAGTTTTGAGAGGACCAAACTGGTCCTTGCCATTTCATATTTCCTCCAATGCCTCAAACACTGACATTGGCGCAGATTTAGGACAAGAAGAAGACAAACAATTCTATGTTATCTACTTCATCAGAAAAAACTTGTCACCCGCCGAACTAAACTACACAGTTATTGAGAAATATTTTTTAGCTGCAATTTTTGCTATTAATAAATTCAGACACTACATTACAAGGTATGAAGTCTTTGTGCATACTGATCATTCTGAAATAAAATATTTGATGAATAAACCATTAACTAGTGGTATAGTGAGTATGTGGTTACTATTGTTGTGGGAATTTAATATTACTGTTGTTGACAGACCATGAAAATCTAACGTAGTAGTAGACTATCTTTCAAGATTAAATAATCCTAGTGAAGTAATTCCTCTGGGTGATTATTTTCCTGACGAACATCTTTTCGACGTGTCAATAGAATCCCCATGGTTCGTTGACATAGCTAATTATTTAGTGACCAGAAAGACACCACCTCACTTATCTACTAGTGAAAAGCGAAATATTATACAGAAAAGTGCTACATATTCTTGGGTTCAAGGAGAACTCTTTTACATTGGGCCGGACCTCATTATTCGAAGGTGTGTAAGAGAGGAAGAAGTGTTTGAAATATTAAAATCTGCTCATGACGAACCTTGCAAAGGCCACTTCGCTGATAAGCGAATTGCATACAAAATTTTACGAGCTGGCTATTTCTGGCCCTCCTTATTTAAGGATGTGAAACAATATGTCAAGTGATGTGATAGCTGTCAGTGAATGGGCCAACTCAATCAAACTAATGAAATGCCTTTATGTCCTTAGGTTATGATTGAGCCTTTTGAAAAATGGGCTATTGATTTTGTAGGGCCAATAAATCCGACATCATTAAATAAAGAGCATATTTTGGTTTGTATAGTTTTCATTAAAAAATGGGAAGAAGCCAAAGCTATTTCTTTTGCTACTAAAAAAATTGTTGTTGACTTTATTTTTACTGAAAAAATTACTATATTTGGTGTGCTTAGAGAAATTGTTTTTGAAAATGGTCCAAAGTTTATTTCTAATCTGGTACAGGGTGTGATGGAGCAATACAAAATTCAGCATAGGAAATCCACACCATATCACCCGCAAGAAAATGGTCAGGTGGAGTCCACAAACTAGGTAATTGATTCCATCCTCACAAAGATAGTGAACATGCATAGAAAGGATTGGGCTAACAGATTACCAGAAGCCTTGTGGGAATACCGAGCCACTTGGATGAACAACATGGGACACACACCATACGAGCTGGTATATGGGAAACAAGTCCTTTTTCCGATAGAATTCTAGATCAAGAGCTTCAGGACTGCAGTCCAGTTGGGGCTAGACCTATCTGAAGCATAATAGCAGTGTCTCCTACAGTTGAATGAGTTAGATTAATTTCGAAGGGATGATTTTTAGTAGAACACATTGGTTCAATAGCAGCGCAAGAAGTGACATGACAAGTCCATCCGAAAGAAGTAGTTCCAACCAAGTGATTGGGTACTCCTTTACAATTCCAGATTTAAATATTTTAAATGGAAATTCCATACATGATGGATGGGACCTTATGAGGTGGTCAATTTTTTTGAAAATGGAGCTGTATAAATCAAAACTATTGATGGACATAATTCAGTATTCCTAGTGAATGGGCATATATTGAAGGTCTATTTTCAACCCCTCATTGAAGGAAATTTTATGTAGCAAGTCTGACAACAATTTGAGAAGGAGATGGTAGGTGGAAACACCAACCTATTGAAAATGTGATTCTTTTTTTTCCTAAAAAAATATAATAAAAAGAAAAAAAATGACAAAAAGAAAAAAAAAAGTGTTTTCCTATAACTATGAAAATCAGTTGACTGACATGATCGTAGAAGGATCAACCTGAATACCAACATGCTAGTAGGAATATCAATATTTCAATAAAAATGGAATGTTTCTTGATTTTTAAATGTGTTGGTTGTCACCAAGAAGAAGTAGGTTCGAGTAGGAACCAAGCCCTTACCCAAGTTTGGGATAGTTGGCATGGAGATTTTTATTCAAACAACGCTCAATTCCTGCTACATTTACTTTTTCTAGTACCAGTGCATGTAGATTTTAAAGGTAAAATTATGCCTTTCTTCTACTTCCCGCTTCGTAATTTTCTACTATTTTTCTTCTTCTAATCTCCCAATGAATTACCCTCCTTTTTCTTCTAATAAAACTATCCCTATCCAATTTCATATTTCCCTCTTTCCCCCCTGAAATTTTTTCCCAAATCCCTTTTTCATTTATCCCTCTTTGTCGTTTCACTCATAGAATCCCTGTCATGATATTCCTTCCTGTTAGCACTGGAAATTTTAATGGTGTAATTTCCATTGTGTATTTGTTTTCAAATTTTTATTGTGTCTTAGTCCATGTCCAAAGTTTGAGTCATTTCCAATAAAAGTTAAAAAAGAGTCCCAACATCAAAGTATTTTTAAGTGAATAGGTGTCATAGTATTTTAGAGTCCTAAAATAAGTTAAAATATATGTTTTGGCTTATTTTAGTGTTGAAAGTTAGTCAATGTTTGGGTAATAAAATTTCAGTCATCTAGTCTGAAATAATAGCTACTTTTGTTGCAAATTTATTGTCAAAAGAGTAAATGGCAGCTATTTCTCAGAAATGGAAGTTGTATATTCCACACAGTAAAAAACACGTCTATTTCACTGAGATTTTGGTTATCTCATAAAAAAGGCTACGGGTAAAAAAGTAATCAATTTTCAAAGTAGGAAAATTAAGGCTTGGTGGCAACCAGAGTTCTGTAAAATCAAAGTGCAGCCGGAAGAAAATAGCTTAACCAGCAAAGTGGGAGATTTGCAGAAGAGCAGAAGGTAATATTTAAAGCAAGTTGCCCGGTAAATAGACTAAGGAATGAAACAACAGGGAAGAACTACGTGAAAAAAGAATAGATGATCATGATCTAATCACAGATCCAAAGGGGAGCAGACCAATGGTTGAGATTAAAGCACACATGTGGCAACTTCATAAAGCACAATTTTCAAGTTTTATCATTAAGTCAAATCACATGGTATGTTAAGTGATTTGCAATGCGATGAGGCTAAGGGGCAAGCGAGGAATACCGTAAGATCTAGGCACAGATCAATGGTGGAGATTAAAGCGTAGACGGAGCGACTTTGCAAATCGTATCTTTTAAAGTTTATCATTAAGGCTTTGCATGGTATGTTAAGCGATTTGCGATGCAATGAAGGAGGGACACGTGTCGGCATAGCACACCAGCGCGATTTCGCAAATCGCAGAGTTTATGGTTTAGCCGCTATTAGTGTAAAGTTAAATTTGCGGGCGGTCGATTTGTGATTGCTTCCTATTGGTCAACTGGTTGTGGGGCCTAATAACCAAAATTCTGTGTGAATGCATATTGTTTGGGAGAAATTGCGGTTTTGTTTAAAGTTCTGATAAATGTTGTTGATTGCATGCATATATATGTTTATAAAATTTCCGATGTAGGATCTGCAATCAATCCCATTTCTCCACCACGTCACCTCCGCTCCCATCGCACATCACACTTCGCCATTTTCAACATTTAACTTCCACATTTCACAATAAAACTTCTGATGCATGATCTACAATCAACCCCACTTCTTCACCATGTCACCACACCCCCCCTGCTTATCATTTAATCCTCTCCATGTCTCCTCTATCAATTAAACCTATTCCAAAGGATTTTCTTTGTAATTTCTCATAAAATGAAACTTCGTCATTCTATCCAAAAGTTTCAAGCTTTCCACCATTACAAAACCAAGAAAAAGAGAAAGGAACAGCGGTAGAATTTCTCTCAAACATTTTTCTACCACTACTCTCAGCACCAACATGTTTTTACTAGACACCGAGCAACATTCAAGGAACAACCACACACCATTTTCATTGTTGTTCACTTTTTATGGAGTTGGTTGTACCAGAATGAAAGTGGATTCTTCCCATAAAACTGCCACATCATAAAAACCACTTCAAACTGTTAGCCTTGATGTTGTTATTTTCATTATGTCATAACACTCCGTATTAAAGTCAAGCTCATGGTCGCCCCCACCCACCCCCTAAGGTCCCCCCCATGGCCCATGGCCAAAGGTCCACACAAGGAACCCAAAGGCCATTACAGGTCCTTGGACCCAAGTGATGCCCAATCTAACTCCAAATCTATGAAATGAAATGTCGCATCAAGGGGGGCCCCATCAAGGGACCTTCAAGGTCCCATCAAGGTCCCATCAAGGGGGGCCCCATGCCCAAGGTCCTAAGGGACCATCAAGGGTCCCCCAAGGCCCATAGGGAAGGTCCATGGAGCCTCCATTTAAGGGATGTTAAGGTCCTTGGGTTGAGGGTGGGGTGATGGGGAACCCATACCCATATGATAGTCTATAAATATTATAGACTATAATATCATGAGATATTATAGTATATAAAGATAAGCCTCACCTCTTGCATGAGGTTGTAACGACTTTTGAAACAGATTTACCTTCTTCTATGGAAGATGATAGTATAATATTTTGTATATATATGCCAAATTGATATGAAGTCAGGGTTGGTTGGTGGTTATTGAATTTTGACTTATATGAACTGTAATTTTTTTTGTGAATGAAATGGAATAATACTACTGAGGACTTATTACCAATTTTTTGTGTGTATTGTCTACTTTATTTATGTTTCCATATCTTGTTTCTTCCAGTTCCAGTTTGAAAATCATCATATTGTTATGTGTTTTTTATTAGCCTCTTTAAGCACGTTATGTGTTTTATCAGGTTTTGTTAATCTCACACAGTGAGCATTCCTAATAAAATATATTTTATAACAATGGAAGAGCATCACTCATGATAGTTATTATTCATGATATTTCAGGGATAATCTTGTCAGAATAGAAATAGCTTTCTCTCAATGGAATATTTTCAAACTGCTACTTTTCTCAATTTATACTAACAGTAGACTTATGTTCTACAGACCTATTGATTCTCCTGTCGTCTTTCAATTTCCTTTCATCATAGACTACAAACTTGCACCTTGCTACTACATCAAGTTACAATACACTCTTTAGTACAACTGTGGATTTGACCAAAATCTCTCTTCAGTAAATTAGATTATATACCATCTTCCAATCCTGTAAAACAAAACATCAAGAGTTTAAGATTTGTCTGGTCAGGCACTTGCTGCAGTCCAAGTGTTGATTCCAATGCCAATATATTTTGGTGCATCTGCTGGGAGAAGACGAAGTATTCTCTCGAGTATATTATTATGAATTTTTGATAATCAGTTCTTGATGGTGAACAAGAATTGGTGACGTGAAGAAGACTGAAATTTGTTTCACCTAGCAACTCCACGAAGCGGAAGAGGGGTTTCAAGACCTTCTTCTACAAGGAGGAATCAAAGATATCCAACTGTTACTCCACTTGCTGACCCAGAGAAAATCATCAAAGATGCTAAAGGAAAATAGAGATCAGTTGAAGCCACATCTCAATCAGTGAAGAAGGTACACAAAAATTACGTTCCAAAGCAAAAGGTACCTCTATCTACTTTAGAATCTAAAGAGGTTTTAGTTTCAAAAGATTCTGTTGAAAAATCTAAAGTTGAAGCTACTCCTCTAGAAAATAAAGTGGATGTTATTAACTTAGGCTCAGTCAAAGGTTTTTCTTACTCATCACCTAGTAAATCTGAAATAAGTACTGTTCTAGTTAAAGAAGGAGAAACTAAATTTCTAAGTGTTGAAAATAAGTCAGAATAATTTGTGCTCACTGAAGGTGAATTAAAACAAGCATTAGTTATTGCACCCTTTCTTGATAGGGATATTTTGACTGAAGAAAACTTCAAGACTATTTTAAATTTCCTTCAGACTCATCCTGGATACCAGTATCTTGTCACCTCTCAGCAAGAATATTTTCCTTTCTCTCCAAATCCAGTTGTTGGGTCATTTTCTTCTCATCCACTTGAAAATACTGTACCCGAAGGTCTTACCTTTAACTTATCTGATTTCCTTGTTCAGAAAAATAAAGTTGAATTAATTCCATCCCCTAAAGAGACAACTTTAGATTCAAATTTTTCTACTGAAGGAGAAGTCAAGACATCCTCTATTCATCTTTTCGAAAACCCACTCTTCTCAGTTCCAAATCCTGAAAAATCAGCTCAAGACCCCCAATTTTCTTCGATACTAAATCAGAATCAAAATTCACCAATTTTAATTCCTATTTCTCAAACAACACAATCAATTGTACATCAGTAAAATATGGCTCAGCCTGCCCTTACAAGGATGCAACATATAGTGGTTGCGAGATATGCGCCACTTGTTTTCTCTCAACACATGCATGCACTTCCCCAAGGAGATTACTTGAAATATCTTCCAAAATACATTGGGGAGGGAGAAGGAGTTTCTGCTGAAGAACATTTAGTGGTTTTCTATAGTTATGCTGACAATCAGAATATTGAACATGAAGATTTCTGGTCAAGACTCTTTGTTCAGATCTTGTATGGTGAAGCTTGAATATGGTTTAGAAGTTTGGCTCCAAATTCAATTAAAGGAATTGATGAATTAGACGAGATATTTGTGAAGAATTTGGGTGATAGGAAAGACCATGTTTATTATCTTACATAATTTGGAACTCTAAAGAAAAGGAAGATGATTCTTTATCTAATTTTACTAAGAGGTTTAATAAGATTTATTGATTTTTTTTTTAAGAGATTAAGTCGTTGAAACCACAGCTATGATAAATTTTGCAAATGCTTTAGATTCTGAGTTTGCCTTATGGTTGAGGGATGAAAAAGCACAGACACTGACAACTGTACAAGAGGCTGCAATTGGAGTGTAGTCTAATCTCATGGATTCTAATAAATTAAAAATGGAGGAAGAATAGGCAGCAAAAGACAAAAAGAATATGAAAGAAGAAAAACCTTATTCTTCTAAATCTATTTCAGCAAAAAAAAAAAATCGATCAAATGTCCAATTTGACCAAGGAACTTGCCTCTAAGATGTCAAAATTAAAGTTAGAAAATAAACCAGCTGCTAGAGCCAATCAAAACGAAGCTAATATAAATCAGGCTCCCTTCAGGAGGCCTTTTCAACCTCAAAAAATCCTACAGCGCCCAAGGAGGAATGTTGATTATCAAAATGTTCAACCACCTTTGAATAATTTTGCTGAAGAAGAACATCAAGTAAATGAGGAGGAAAATGAAGAAATAAACCATGTGGGAGAAACTTCACAGTAAACATGTTTGACATTGCAAGAATATGAAGATAGATCATTAATTTCTTTGTTTTCTGATGATATCAATGCTCAAATTTATGCACAGAGTGGTAAAAAAAAGCTAGAAGTTCAAAAAATAAATTATCCTTTGAGGTCAAAAGGTCCTGGTCAATAGCCTCAACAAAAATCAGATTCAGATAAACAAGTTTCTAAACAAAAGGCCAAGGTAAATGAGGTTAATCCACCTCAAAGTTCAACCCCAATTGTTAAAATTAGTGCAGAAAATAAGGAATTAGTTCCAATTTATTTCAGATTCAAATATGAATTGATTAAAATCAAAATTCCAGTTCCACTCCTAGAATTATTGAAAAATCCATCATATAAAGAGTCTTTTAAGAGTATGTTGTAGCCTCCTCTCACCCCTGATTCAGTCAACCTTGAGGATGAGCATCCCACCATTTATCTAGGTTGTCATGTCTAAGACCAAAATGATGATAACTTACCTCCTTTCTACCTGTCACTCAATATACATGACAAATTGCTGCATAATTATCTATTAGATTTTGGAGCTTCCCACAATCTCATGCCAAAGAAAGTAATAGATGAATTGGGATTAGAGATCACCAAGAAATACCATGACCTTTACACTTTTGACTCCAAAAAAGTCAAGTATCTAGGAGTGATTAAGGATTTGGTTGTTTCCTTACCCAAATTCCCATGAAGAGCTTAGTGATGGGCATTGTGGTTGCTGACATTCCTTCTAGATTTTGGATGTTAATTTCTAGATCTTGGTCTAAGAAATTGGTAGGTACCCTTTAGATGGACATGTCATATGCTACCGTCCCAGTATTTGGAGGGGAATTTAGAAGGCTGTTTAGGAAAACTAAAATGGCCTACATCATTAGTGATTAGGACAACCCATCAAACCATCCCATATATGTTGAATAAAAGGAATTGGGGTCATCAATTTTGCACCTTGCTACTGATGATAATGATTTCCAGCCTGAATTAAGTGAAAAACAAAATTTTCAAGGTGCAAATGCATAAAATTTGGAAGGAGGATAGATCTAGAAATTGTACTTTGATGGAGCTTCTGCAAGAGAAGGATCGGGAGCCGGTGTAGTCCTCATTTCTCCTACTCAACAGAAGGTAACCATATCATACAAACTGCAATTTTCTACCACTAACAACACTACTGAGTATGAAGCACTTGTGTTGGGTATGAAGGCAGTGAAAGATTTGGGAGAAAAACAACTAATTCTCTTTGGTGATTCAAAGTTGGTGATTAAGCAGGTGAGAAATAATTACCAAGTGAAAAATTCCAGGTTGAAGAATTATATGAATGAAGTCTGGGATTTTCTTGAGCATTACTTTTCAGCATTTAATATAAATTTTGTCACTAGAAAAGAAAATCAAATTGTTGATTCAATAGCTATTGTTGCTAGTAATTTCAAAGTTCCTCTAGATGTCAAACAGTCTATGATGTTCAAATAAAAAATAAACCTTCAATTCCTGATAACATCCAGCACTGGCAAGTATTTGAATATGACAGGGAGATTCATATATTTTTGGAGTGTGTAGAAGAGTTTGCAGACATACAAATTGATGATGAGAAGGAAATTGTTTAAAACCAAAATAGCAGCCCTTTTAAGAAAACTATGGTTGTGTTGTGGTAAAACACAACCCCCCATTTTTGACTTATGTACTTAAAATAATGGGGACCCTTTCTACAAATTTTTGGCTAAACACCTTTTAGAATTTTCATTAAGTTTTTTATTTTTGTAAATTGGGCGGGACTGTTCTATTAAAAAACTCATAGTACAAATGGAGTTACAATCATGAGAAGCAGGAAACCGTGGGAGCATGAAGGAATCAGTGAACCACCACGGTTCTACGTTGCTGTCAAGAGAAGCAGAGGAGGAACTAGAGAAGCCAAGAAGACAGAATAGGCTCTAGCCAGAGAGGTTAGAGTCCACGATACAAAGTTTCTTCCCTTTCTTTTTTGTGACTTTAACCCAACCTTCCGAGGGCAGGTGGATTGAAACCACCTGAAGATTGTTGCAGGTCAGCGGAGGAGATTCGTTTTCCGAATTGGAGGTGTTGGACTCATGCAAACGTTTCTGAAGAGGCGAGGAGGTAGGGGGCCTCTCTGGGATGATCGGGGAGAGAGGTTGTTGCTGGGTATCAATCTCCTCATCTAAATTACAATATTCTTTGTCAGAGATGGAGGACTCAATGCCCTGCATGGGAGGTGGAAAAAAATATTTCCAACTTTTATCTTTCGTTTTGCTAGTGTTGCTTTTCGGTTGGGATATAAATAGAGCACAAGAATTCTAAAGATGTCTCGTTTGATGGCAATGCCTATAGCAGAATGCCATATTTTTAAAGTCTAAAGTTTGTGACCAAGTGAAATCCCCGACTTTGAGAATGATTTAGTCAGGTAAGCCTTTGCTGATATCAATCTCAGCACATATTCTTCCATAGGTGTAGATACCCAACAGGCCTTTTGATGGATCTATAGCTAGAAAGCGACCCAAAGAGTTTCCAATGGCTTGGAAGACCTCACGGTGCCAAAGGTGAGCAGGCATGTTGGGAAGCCTGACCCAGATCAGAAGTTTGGTGATGACTGTTGTGGAAGGATCAAAGTCAGGGAACCAGGGGGTTAGGAAAAGCCCAACATTTCCCCAGAACCAAGGACCACCTATAAGGGCAGTTTGGTATTCCTTGCTGTCTGCGAAGATAACAATGAAGAATCCCTTGGAGCAGAGAAATACCTTGTAGTGTTTGGTCCAGGTGGAGTGAATCCATCTGTATAAATCTTTTGTGTGGGGCTATATTCCATTGAACCTGCAAATGAGGGCATATTCTAAAAAGAATTGGAGGTTATCAACCAGATCCGAGTGGGAGATTTCAACAGAGGGGACCTCCTCCAATTTGTCTACCAAGAAAGGCTTGGGAGCCACCGAGGGAGGAGCAGAATGCTTGGCTGGCTAAGCATTGACCGCTTCTTTGTAAGAGAAACCCTTGGGAGTAGAGGATTGTCCTACTGCCCCTCCCCTCAGACCTAGGGAAAGATTCACCGTAGCATTCTTTTCTATGTTGTAAAATGACAAAGGAAGACAGTAATCGAGTTGTTTACCTGCATGAAGGAGGCACAAAGATGAGGAGGGGATCCCCAGCTTGAGTTCAAGGGATTTGGAGAGAAAAAGAACCAGGTTTGAGGACTGGACCCACAGAAGCAGAGTTTTTCCTGTAAGAAGAATGATTTGAATCTGAAAAGCCCATGACTGAGGAAACAAGATTTCCTTGCCATCCGAGCATAAAGTATTGACAAGATCGGAAGGTCTTCGATGCTGCAAGGGGTCTTCGTGCACGAGATGGGAGGAAGCCTCCTGCTGATTTCCAAGAAATATAAAGCTGGGGAAAAAAACAGAGGTGGAGGGTGGAAAAAGAGAGAAAACCTACCAATGCAAAGATAGCAGGGGGCACAGCCTACCTGTGCACACGAAAACAGGCAATTTGCAATATGTCGAAGAGCCAACCCTGCACCGTCTGCGTGGCTGATCAAGCACTGCTTGGAGAATAAGAGGGTATACTAGGTAGCGGTCAGGAAGACCAAGTGAAGAAGCCACAAGCCTAAGAAAAGGAGGACTGCGCCATCATCGCAGCCCAGACGATCGATTTCAAGGAGAAACACACTCCGTAGCACTGGATCTGGATGTATGAGAACACTAAAGGGATCCAAGCCTGATTATAACGCGACGGTGGCAGGGAAGCCACAGTCGCAGGCGACGCAAACCCTAGTAACCAATTTTTCCATCTCGCTCTGTTTTCAACTCGTGTATCTCCTGATTATCAAAATGGGGTTGCTCAAATTTTCATTAAGTTAATTATCCTACATTTTTGTCATTTTTTCATATTCCTCATAATTTTGTATTGATTGCTTTATTGAATCCATTTTTTCACAAGCTTTCCAACGATTCTTGTTTCTCTTCATTTGGTCAACCAGTTTGTAAATGACACTCTTTTAAATGTTGATCATTTTCTCGTTTGGGCTAAAAAATGTATAAAGTGTATGAATATTTTAATTCTCGTAGTTAAAATAGTTATTCATTGTAAATATTAACTCTTAAGTTAATTTCTTTCATTTTTCATGAATGATCCTACTAAAAGACCTAGCCAAATTATAGAGCATTTAAAAAACACGTTTTTCGGGATTTTGGTAATTTATCATAATTTTTTTTTTTTAAACAAAATGCCAAACTAAAAATTTCATAATTACCAAAGTGACTGTAGTTTAGAATTGGAAAATCTTGCTCTAAGTGGTCCACACTTTGTTTCATTTTTAAATTAACCAAATTCCAAATAATATGGATCTCAATTAAAAATAATAAAATTTTATAACACGATCGCATCCATTACAATCGCACTTCACAAAATTTAAAACGAACTAAGTTTTCAAAAACCCGATGGAAGTTCTTCATGCGATGCGATGTTAGGTTTTTTATGTGATACTCAGTCAATACTAAAAATAACCAAAGTCCCCCTTCACGTGTGCTTTGAGGCTTAACTCATTTCATTCATTCACATGAGTATGAGTAAAAGGGTAAGGCAATATAAGTACTTTGACTTTTAATATATTATATTAATACATTTTAATATGATTAATATATAATATATTATTAATTTAATTAAATTAAAATTTAATTGTATCTTTTAGTTAGTTAGTTTAATATTAATTATTACTTAATATGTAAACAATTAATTTAGTTATGATTAAAAATTAAATTAATATTAATTAAATAATAATTAAAATTTAATAATAGGATTGAAATTTAATTTATGATTAAATTTTAATTAAGAAATTTTGATTTTTAGGTCAAGCAATAAAAAATTCCAGATTTCTGGCAATTTTAATATACTAACTTTAGAAGCTCATAAATGGAGTTTTACTTGGCCAAATGAGACCCAGGATGGCTCATTAGATAGATAAAATCATGGAGAACATTTATAAAGTTGTTCTATTTCCAGATTTGATCATTTATTGCATCTAAAATTCAGAATAAGATCATGCTCTGAATTTTTAACAATATTAATTTTCTAAGTTTTATTTACTGCATTTTAATTTGCCCACAACTCCTTCTAAATGTATATTGATTCGTCAATGATATCCTTGGCCAATTATATCAGCACTAAAAAAAAAAAAAACTTATATTTCTTTTTTTTTCAATTATTTATTTAATTAAATTTTGATTAGATTTATTTTAATTTCTAGATTTTGCATTTTTATTTTTTACATTTAATTTTGTTTTGATTTGTTTTTTCAGGAAAATAGTTGAAGAGATGAGAAGAAGAAGATTTCAATCAATGATAAGACTCTAACAATTGAAGAATATGATTTTTAAACCAATGAAAATTGATGGAGAAAAACCACTCTTTAACAAATTTCCCTATGAAGAATTCTTTTGTAAATATTATAAATAGCAGATTGCAAAATGTAATAAAGGCTTCTCTCCTCTGCAATTCTGGAATATCTTGATGACACTATTGTCTAAGGAATTTATAGGTGTAGGGTGGGAGGAGAGGAATCTCATATCTGGAGATTATTGAGGTTTTTCTTTTACAATTTGAGTTATGTATAATGAACAGAGTATTGCACTACTATAGCTCTGATTTTGAAAGCAGAAGTTCAGGCATTGTAAAAGACTATTAGAGACTGGAGCTGGAGAAATGGCCGTAATAAATTGGTATTTTTATTTTAAATGTTGGTTTCATTTTATAATAACAGAAATGTGTCAATTTACTCGCATACTTGTGCACTTCTGTCGGTATGAGTAATTTTCCTTAATTTATGTTATTAATTGATTCTACTCTTATGGATTGAATTCTGATTTCTGAGTAATTATTTACTCAGAATTATGTCTTATTAAATTTATTTATTGAATAGTGATATGTTGTGAACTATTTGCACATGTTATTGTTTAATTATTTAAGTTACTGCTTAAATGATCAACATCATTTTTAGAACTACTTCTTGAATCTGTTGATTAATTATTTTAGTTAAGAGGTCTCTAGATATAATTTGTTTGGTATTCACAATGTCAGTTAATTGAACTACTTCATTAACTTGATATTCATTTAAAACAAACATATTTAAATCTCAATTATTTAAAAATCTTGCTCTTAGTTGGGATAGATCTATATCTGCCTAATTGAGATAGGATTAAAATAGTTTATTTTTCCTGCATCTTAGAATAATATTGCATTTAGATTAAATTATGCATCCCTAAAAAGTCCTCTTCCCAAAGAGTCAAAACTTTAGTTGTGGCCTAGCTAAGCCCAAATTAGCTTAAGGATCACTTTCTTGTTCGATCGGCAAGAGAAATGATCTGATGTCTCTTTCCCATTGGTAGATAAAAGTCATATTTTAAGCTAATGGAGATTGAGAGAAGGTAATTGGACCTAGTTAAACCAGTTTGAGCCACTATTCCAAATGGAAAAGGAACTGCTTTAAGGTCTAGACCGGGTGGTCATCCCCCATGTTTTTGCAGTGAATTTCATGGCCTCAACATTTTTGGCGCTAGAAGGAGGGCCTGAGACTTGTTTTCCTTTGGAGTCTTTATATTCTAATATTTTATTTTTATTACAATGGCTCCTTTAAAACTTCCAATTTGGAGTTGTATTTCTGGACTAGCATTTTCCAATACTCCACCAGAAATAGAAGAAACTTGTCTCAGGTAAAGTTTAATAGTAAGAGGAATAATTTTGCATTTGATCATATTTTACAATTCATTCAAAAATTTTCAAATTGTAATTTTCATGATATTGATGAAGATATTTTATGCAGGATTTTTACTCTTACATTCTTGGCAAAATCCAGAAGCTAGTGTCAATCACTTCCAGTTGCCTCAATCCACACTTGTGAACAATTTATTACAATCTTCCTTTGCAAATTTGATGGATATTGTTAGGGTCCCATGATTTGGCTGATTGGCAAGCCAAGTGACAGGGTAACATCAAACCAATCTTTGGAGCCCAAGGACCTAGCCTTCCTGGATTCAGAGAGGGATCTCTCTATTTGTGTAAGGGATATCTATGTGTTTTGCTTCTTATGTTTTTTATTTTAGGCTAGTTATGAAGTAGGTTTTTTGGTTTTGCTTTTAGGTTTGTAAGGGAGGAACTGATCAAAGACTAAGATAGATAAAAATATTGTCAGATCAACTGGGCTATGGGGTCGAAAAGCTGAAGAAAGCTTCAGATGGTGATACAAGGTATGTTGAAGGGCCGATTTGATCAAGGTAAAATGGATCTTAAGGTAAAATGAAGTGAGATGGACACTAAATTTGTGAAGGAAAAATGATTTCAAACATAAATATTTCAATAGCTAACATAAACATGGTAGGGCTAACCATTAATCATGATGAATGTAACTACAAACTGATAAATGCATAGAAATAAACATTCAAGCAATACATAGAGATATATGACTCTCTAACTTTAGGAATTTGCTATCAGAATTTGGGGAAAGACAATTAAGACAAACAAATAAATCAAATTACTATGAGGAAACACCTAGACATAGTATTTTAAGCTATCGGGCACTTCAAAGTAAGATTGCATAGTTTTAGGCAAAGGGAAAGATTAGTACAAGACCTCCTTGGTTCAACTAGGACAATGAAACATTCAAAGAAAGGTTTCATAGGTGGAGCTATGACTAACCATGAGTAAGCAGGGCATACCGTGAATCATACTTAGCATGCATAAAACCATAAATGAAACAAACAAACAATTTCTTCAGTGATCAAAGAGCAATCAAGGATTCTTTAATATGACTAAGAAGGAAGAAAACATAGAAGCTATAATGAAACAGGGAATTTGAGGTGCCTCCAAGGGCATGTCTCAAATCTATTCTCTATTGTCTTATAGCAAGCAAGAGCATGAAATATAAATGAAAACTAAGAAACATAATAGAGAGGGACACTATACCATTTTACCAAGTCAAGGAATCCAACATTAGTCCTTTTTCATCATCCAAAAACATTCAAGAAACTATCCAATGCATGAGACAAGTATTTCTTCCAAGCTTGTATAACCATATATTGCTCTATATCATCAAGTTCAGCCTTATTTACAATGAAGTTTCTTGGAATATATAGACCAAGATGAGGGAAAACCTCCTAGTGCAACTAGCAAGCTCATTGGCCCATCAAAAATATCTAATTTTGTCCTTGAGGATTTGCGAAGCCCAAAGCACAAAATATCTATAAAAATATCTTAAAAATGCTAAAAAAGGAAATTATATTGACTTTTCCTAACTAACCATGGCAAAAAAAGGCTAAACACACATTAGGAAAAGCCACTTTAGAAAAGTGCATTTTTCATAAAAATACTTAAGAAATATATCAGCAGAAAGTCCCTTGTCTTGTGGGCAACTTTTGGAGGCCTTCCCGATGTCGAAACAAGGCCCTGTGACGGCTCGTTGGAAAGCTCTGGATGTTTATTTACAGAAAATGCTTTGTTTTCCCCAAACTGATCACTGGAAGCCTGTGAAAATCTGACTTGTGTGAAAAAACCCAGAAAATAGCCTTTGTGATATGCGGGGCAGTGTTGAAAAAGTGACTGTTTTTCGCCACTTTGGGGGACCAAATCATCTCCAATTGATCTGAAATTCGCTGAGAAAATGCCCCTGAAATTATGACATCCAATGATACCATTTTAATCCTTTGAGGATGTCTCAAACAGAAATGGCGATGCCCATGATTTTTAGCAAAAAACCAAAAATGTCAAAAAACCAAAACTTGTCGAATTTTGCCCAATTTTGGTGAGCATGACCCTCAAGGGTTTTCAGAAGCATGCTGAGAAGCGGAGGCCAAAATTTGGAGCCTTGATGTGTATTTCTTCATTTTTGGTGCTGGGCGCCTCTTTTGAGCCTCTTTGAGCTTTTCTTGTGTGGCTTTCAATTTCCGTCGAGCGAATTGATTAAGCTTCTTATAGTGCCCGATCATCTTTCTTTGAAGGTCTAAATCTCTATTGGCCTTTTCCAACTTCTTCTCCAAGTGGTCATTCACCCTTTCAAGCCATGCCTCTCTATTGTTTTCTATCTCTTGGGTGAATAAGGTAGTAAGAGGAAAAGATTGGAAAAGGGCAGCCTCTTCCTCTTTTTGTTTCTCCAAAGCTTTTCTGAGTCCCATGGGTCTTTGGCCTCTTTCTCCTGGGTTGATCTTCTTCTTCGCTATCATTGAACTCGCCCATGAGTTCTTCCAACTTAATTTGCGCCTTGAAGGCCTCTTTTTGATATTTGATAGCCCGTGTTTCATATATCGCCATGTGGACACTCATCTGCTTGTTTTGTGGTTGCAGAAAGTGAATGAGGTTTTTAGACCTCTCTAGATCCGCTCTTAGATCATGAATTTGTTCTTCTCTATTTATCAAGAGAGACTCTAGGATTCTGGCCTTATTGTCGCTATCATCACTGTTTATCTGAATTATGTCAAAGTCTTTCTCTTTCTCATGGCTACTTTCTTCCTTCTCCTTTCCCTTGCTTTGGGTGGCCTTCTTGGTCTTCCTCCTCTTTGGTAA
This sequence comes from Pinus albicaulis, assembly GCA_034641835.2. Lineage (NCBI taxonomy): Eukaryota > Viridiplantae > Streptophyta > Pinopsida > Pinales > Pinaceae > Pinus > Pinus albicaulis. The sequence goes on from JAXQQM020081755.1 coordinate 69,528, forward strand.
TTCAACAATGGATTGCTTGGGCAACTTCTGTTTGCTTCGGAGGGCTCTAGTAACATTTGAAGTTACAGTTTGAGGCACTCTCTTTCTTGATGTTCAGGGCTTTGTCACCTTTGGAGAAGAAAGCATGGCCCCTTGCCTAGGAGAGGCAGCTAGCACATGCTTTATTTGGTCTTTGTCCTTGCTACTCCCCTCATCATCTTTGCCACTGTTTTGACCTTCTTCATGAATGCTTTGACTGTTACCTTGCATGTCTTCTTGAAGGCTGCCCTTTTCACTTTTGTCCTTGCTTTCCTCGGGACTTTTAGGCTCTGTATCCTCAATGTTTTGTGCTTCATTCTTATCATGTTTGCTACTGTGAGGGCTACTAGTATCCTCCTCTTTGTGGCTGCTGTGTTCCTCATCAAACTGTTTCATTTCCTCATCATTTCCCTCTTCACTGTTTTGTTCTTCTTCATGGTGCTCTTCTTCATCACTGTGCTGCCTTTCATCACTGTGTTTTTCTTCACTTTGCTCCCTTTGACTTGGATCCTCTTCACTGTTTTGTTCTTTATCACTATGTTGCCTTTCCTCACTGTGCTCCTCTTCATCATTGTGTTGTTCTTCCTCACTATGCTGTTCTTCCTCACTATGTTCTTCTTCTTGATCAATCATGGGAGATTTTGGCTTCTTAGGAGTGGGTTTACTAGAAGAAGGAGAAAGAGGATGAGTGGAAGGTGAAGGAGATGCATGGGATGAAGAAGCAGTGGCGAAATCGGGATGTGAAATGAAAGTGTCCCAAGAAATTCCCTTCTTCTCAAGTTGATTAAGAATGACAATCTTGATAAGGGAATGATGGAAAAGACAAGTTGGCTACTGAGAGGAGGGTCTATTTTGAACAGTGGAAGCCATCTTTTCAATACTTCTATGGATGAAAAAGGGGAGGTTTAACAATTGAGTTCTTGTGAAGTGCATGAGTAACCGGACATGGTAAGCATAGACCCGGGAAAACCTTCCCTCGCATGTGAAATATTTCATGATTATCTTTATGAGGGGAGCATAGCTGGTCAACAAATATGAAAAAGGAAAAATGGATGGGCATGCATCCCGATGCTCTAGTTTCAAAAAGGGTTTGTACTGTTTTGAGTCTAGGTAGCTCTGCTTAAACCATTTTTCTCTGACATACGAAATTTTGGTAGCTCTGGAAATGAGTCTAGGAGAAAGCTTGAAGTCTAAGCCTGCTAGCTGAACATGTTTCCTCTGCAGTCTTAAAGCCAATAGGTGTGTTAAGGTAAGATAACTTTTCACCTCCTGAACCCTTTGACAAAACTCCAAACATCCAACTTAATGAAAGTTAAAAAGAACTGAAGGATGGGCATTTAATTCCTCAGTTGAAAAAGGTTCATATGTTTTGTGAGGGCCACTTCTGCTATCTTGCCTAGGAGGCATTTTGTTTTGGATACTCTTCGCTGGCTGACCAAGACAATCTGTTTCAAATGGTTTTTGAAATGGCTTCCCAACACCACACCTTTTCTTCCTTGCAAGTCACTGTGTCTCTTTGATGCTAACAAACAAGTATTTGTCAAATGAGAACCAAAAACATTTTAATTACTATGTTTGAGCAAAAGGTTTAAACAAGATATGTTTGTGGTCCTTTGTTTGAAGAGGAATCTCCCTTTGTTTTGGCACAAACACCTTTCCCTTTCACTATATTAATCTTTGACACCCACAGCAGAAAACTTCACTGATATTGATCAAAGGTCCAATCTCCTAATCACTGTTTATCTCTTAGTTTTTAGTAGCCAAACTGCCTTTTGTAAACATTGTTAGGACACCCCTTTAAAATGATTGGAAAACCTCTTTAAACTAACTCTGTATTTCTTTCTAGTAACTGTGGGCAGTCTCTTTTTTTGAAAGGTATTTAGGGTTCTTTCAAAACTGATAAAACCTCTTCACCTATCATTGTATTAATCCTTGATACCCTCAGCAACAAAACTTCATTGATTTTGACCAAATGCCCAAACTCCTAATCATTGTGTCTTTCTTTGTTTTTTAGGAGATAAGGTTTGTGCTTTGTTAACACTGTTAGGACACCTCTTCAAGCAAATTTGAGACCTCGTCACAACACAAGAAGACCTCCTTCAATTTTGACAAAAACTCTATCTCTTTACCACTGTCCAGATGATCTTCGAGACTGATTTGAGACCTATACAACTCTGTATTTCTTCCTAGTAACTGTGGGCAGTCTTAGCTATTTTTATAGCACAATATAGAGCTTTCAAATTGGCATCAAACCTCCCTTCTTTCACTATTTTATCTTTTACTATCCATGTATAAAGAGACCTTTTTCAATTTGTTTGCAAACACAGTTAAGGGACCCCTTTTAACCCCAAAATTTGCCAAGGAGTAAGGAAAATACCTTGAAAAATGTTCGTGGGATTTGTTGATCGTCGAATAGCGTTCAAAGGAGATTTTGGAGGTCTTAAGGATGAGCGGGCTGTTTGGAGTACAAGGCACCACGCGGAGAAATGGTTGTCGGGTCTATTTTGGGCTCCCGGTGATCGAAGACACAAGCGCGCTGTGCGCCGCTACAGGCGCGCCACACCGTAGTGCAATTTCTTCTTTCGGTTGCTCACAGGTGCATGCCGCGCATCTACAGGCATGCCGCGCAGAATTCTGAGCCCCAAAAACTTTGAAAAACGCCCGAAAATGACTTTGTTTCTTCAGTGAGCAGCCAAGGAGGGTGTGATTCGTGTTTTTGAAAATGCTAATGGGCCTCTTGAATGGTCTCTTCCACCTTTTAAAATTCAAATGAGCTCAAATGCCTTGGTAGTTACTTTGTAAGGGTTTGGATGCCTTTTGAAAAGGCTTTTTGTCATATCAAAACATAAATCACTGTCTTTATTATTTTATTCACCTTTTAAAATATCATAAAGACCCATATTCGATCAGGACTCATAACAACAATGCTGTGGTCAGCTTCTTTTGAAGACCTTCATATCCATTACTTTTGTTGAAGTAAAGAGGCTTCCTTAAAAACAAGACCTTTTTCACTATCTCTTCATTAAGGAAATGACCCTGTTACTGTTTGTCCATTCTGTCTTTCAAAAGGATCATTGCTTAAGAACCATATCCAAGACTACTGAACTGTTAGGCACCTTATATTGACATTTTTCTTTTGACTGTGGGTAAACCCTTAGTTGCACCCACCAAGGCTTGACTTACATCTGTTCATCAAGGAGATGGCCTTTAAAAACCCTTAATGTAATCATAAACAAACAATAGAGTTTGTTCTTATGTACATAAAAAGGTCTTGTCTATGACTGTGGTATGTTTTATTTCTTTGAATGGTGTCTTGAACTTGAATGATTGTGTCATACCCTCTCTGTCATTTTGATGAGCTTGTTCCAAGTTTTGAACATTCTAGCCTCAGATTGCCTTTGAAGAAGACCTTTATGGACAGGAAAAACAAAGCTTCTTGAACATCATAATATCACTGCTTGGCCTATGTTTAACACCAGACTTCAACTCATAAACCTTCAATTGCTTCCTATTGATTTTCAACCTTGTCTTTTAAACAATGGACTCATTTAAACACTACTTGAAACACTACTGTTAGATCAGTGGTTTCATCCTTTTGGAGGAAGCGGTGTAAACAAGTCTTTAGGCCATTTGAAACACTGTTAGTCTTGTGCTCTTTGAATGAGGCTATATCTCTGTTCCTGACCCTCTGCTTTTAAAATGAAGGAGGCCTTGATCATGTTCCTAACCATCTGCTTTTAAATGAAGGAGGTTAACATAATATTTCCAAACCATCTGCTCTTTATATTGGAGGAGGTTAACACAGTTACCCAACCATCTGCTCTTGCTTGAAGGAGGTTTGCAACAAGTGACCCAACCACCTGTTTCTTGCTTGGAGGAGGTTAACAACAAGTGACCCAACCATCTGCTCATGTTTGGAGGAGGTTAACACAGTCATGACATTTCATCCATTTCTCAAATTGGGTCATCTTTCCTTGTAATACATATCTCTGCTTGGTATATCACAATAAGTAATAAAGTGAAAATTTGACAATATGCTATAGGAGGCATGTTCTGAGATATGTATCATGTGGTTGGAATATCCTTGTGAATCCTTTAAATCAGGAGCCACATGACTTGTATTTGTAGGGTAATTGCTGGCTAGTCATTACTTACTAACCTTTCTTGACTGTGTTTGCAGAGGCTTATTGAATTTGCTCTCTGACTAGTATTCTTATCCCAAGCTTAAGACAACATGAGAAGCAGCTGTCTTCTTATGTTTAGTTTGATAATGTCTTATGGAATACTTGTACATCTCTGCTTTTGAAAGAGACACTGAAACACTGTAGATCAGCAATATATCAGTTTGGCTTTTGAAACATGTATTACTGAGACATCAAGACCTTTTAGTGGTGCGACCTATGGGTGCATCAAGCTTTGTTTTTTGCAGATTAAGCGCTAATTCAGGGTTGGCTGATATTTGAACAAAAGATTTTGGCTCAGGATGTTTTTGCCAAGGAAGGGATTTCCTACAGCGCCACTACTTAACTTAGGGGAGATCTTTGACAGATTTTGAGTATTTTCTTTGGGTAGGATTAGATCTCAAAATGACATATGACCAGAGGTAGGGTGGCTGACTTTTTATCAACACTTGGATAATGAATGACCTGGGGATGAGGGTAAATGACAGCAGATAACTTTTAGCACAAGACAACTCATGGACAGGATTATGTGACTGAAACCAGATAGGACCTGACAACTAGGTTTTTTCTCATCATAGGCTGACTGGAAAAGGTAGGAGGACAAAAATTGTTTAGGGGTGTTTTCTAGATGACAGATTTGACAAATTGGAGATTAGTTTCTAGAAAACTTGGCTTTAAAAACTAGTCATCATCAACAGGTGAAAAATACTGATGACTAACATTTTGGATCTTCTTAATTTTTGGATGACAATTTATATTTTTAAAAGTTTGAAATGAACTATAGTTTATTTATCTAATAATGTTCTTTTACTTTTTTAAAATTTGAGATGAATTATAGTTTTTTATCTAATATTATTTGGTAGTTAGATTATCTAACAAGGGATTGATGAAATAACAAAGGTCTAACCTCTTATGATAAATATTCATTATGAGTTCAACATGTCATAAGTGAGAATTGAACTAGGGTGGGGAGGAAAACGACATTTCTCGAGTCAATTGGGTTTAGCTAGGGTGATAGGGAGAAATGTTGTTATCCTCCCCACACAGAATTAATTCATGCTTATGACATATTGAACTCATTATGTGTGTGTATCTCTTATGACATTGAACTCATTATGTGTGTGTATCGTCCTTATCTTTGATTAGGAAAAGATAACTCCACAACCAACATTGAAATTTGCAAAGTGAAAGGTTGTTATGTTGTTAATACATTGAAGTTTGATATAGCTTTCAAGTTATAGTCGACTTGGAGTCTTGTGAGTTTGGCCTTATGAATTTGGGTTGACCACTAGATATGCCATATATTTATCACAATATGTCATTAACGGTTACTCATTATATAGTTGATAAATTTTATGATTATTAATCATATACCTATGATCTAATGCGCTCTCAAGGGGTTTTTATATAGTGGTAAAGTTGTGACCACTCAGGTCTAACCTCATGCCTTCAAAATGATGGTGGATACTTACCAAACATGGATAATTTGAAGCATATTGGATCATTACCTTGCTCACACTAACTTAAACTTAACAAGTCAAATTGTAACTTAGTGCATCGGTAAAGTTTAATGATGATATCAAAAACCAATTTCATTATTATTATTTTACATTTTATTGAATAGGTATAACCATGCTTAAATGTTACATAGTCTAATATTGTAGTTTCCCAAATGCCATCAATATTTTCTTTTCCAAGGAAAATTGATCCCCTTTCCTCACAATATTTGGATGGAGGGTGGCTTAGTAACTGATGAATAGCAATATATAATCCTAAAGGACTTGACTAGATTTAAACCTTTGAGCTACAGACTCTCGATAGGAAACATGTCTTGGGTGGATGGTTCAACTCTTCGAGCTAATCCTTGGGGCTCCAAATCTCATAAACTTATGACGCAAGAAGTATATAAATTCCATGAGCAAAAATAACCATACTTTAGAGTAAATTATGTTTTATAAATAAATTCCATGAGCAAAAATAACCATACTTTAGAGTAAATTATGTTTTATAAATATCATGTTTACAAAATCCATATGCTATAAAGTAAGATTACATGGATGCAAAGACATAAATAAAGGATACTGTAGTACAAATACATTACATACAAAGATATTATCGTCATAAGTTGTTTTTTTTAAGAATTTGATGAGTCCATTTGTTAACATGTTATATGATATCAAATCTAAGTGATATTTAATGATGGCACGTGTTTAGATTTATAAACTCAATGTTGTGACATATCATTTGAGATGTCATTTGCATCTTCTTTTATCATAATAGAAACACCCCTAACAACTCTCTATACTTTGGTTGCTTGATATTATCACTCTTTACAAGGTTTCATGTTTTTCTCAAGAAAATTTTTAATAAAAATAAGTGATTGAAGTTTTTTAGTTTTTTTTTTAAAGATTCATAGATATCTAACACTATGGATTATTCAATTTTGTTCTTTTTTCATATTTATCAATGAATTTTAATTTTACCATATTATTTATGAAGACGAATAAAGATGAGTCTTGGGATTTGAAGAGTGCAGTGCGTTTATCAAAGACATTTGTTGGTTAAACATAAGAATGTTATCTACCTAAATTATAGTCGATAAAAAGAATCTGATGGTGTAGAGGTTTTTGTTCCTTTTAAGCTAAATTCAAGTGTCAAACTAGAAAATAATATGGGTATGATGAAAAACTTAACTATTGTGTTTCTAGTGGGGCTATCATGGACTAAGGTTATAAGGTGGGACTAACAACCAAGCAAAGATATTTGTGAGGTTATTATGCATTGGAAGTTTGACCAAATACATGGGTAAAAACTATGAGTTTCCAACAACAAATTTAGACATAAGTCATGATGGCCTTTCTATATAAAATCATTAACAAGGAGGGATGTAACAGTCAATATTAAGGAAAAAAACCCAAATAGGATTGGGTAGGGATACTAGCTAAGGGATCGACAATTTGTAGAAGGCTAAAGGGTTTGGTCAAAATATCAACTACTTGTTGATCCATGAGAATACGCTAAAGCTTCATTGCTCTCTTCAGAACGTATCTCGCATGAAGTGATGTATGATCTCTATATGCCTGGACCTATCTTGAAACATTAGAGTCTTGGAGAGTTTGGTATAACTTAGATTATCACAGTAAATGACAGTAGGCTCCAACTCCTAATCAAACAATCTTGCAAGTAATTTACAAAGCTAGGTGGACTCAAAAGTAGTAGTACTAGCTGCCCTGTATTTTTCCTTTCCTGAGCTAATTGCCATGGTAGTTTGTTTCCTATTGAGCCATGATACCATTGTCGATCTCGGGCCAAAGAAAAATCTTGAGGTGCTCCTCTTATTTTCTACATTACTTTGTTTAATCTGAGTTTGAATAACCCAACAACTTCACTTCTCCTTCTACAAGATATCTTAGACCACACTCCATTGTGCCCCTTAGATACCTGGTCACATGATTTGTTGTTATCCAATGCTCTTCCTTGGCTCTGCCTTGATTTGACTAAAGATGTTCACTGCAAAACATATATATATTTTGGTGTTTATCAAATACTTCAAGGAACCTATTAACTACCTATACATGGTGGGATCCACCAACTTTGAATTTTAAGTTGTCACCTTCCTCATATTAGTGATCATGGGTGTGGCTCATGGGTGTGGCCATAGGTTTGAAAACCTCCACTTAAAGCCTCCTCAGGATTTGAACTACATCCTTACCTTGCCAAGGGAAAAATCCCTTGGTATTTTCCAAACCTCTAATCAATGTTGTAGAAAGCCTGTAGATGAATCCCTTGTTGCACTAGTTGAAGAATGAAACCTGGGGACCATGGGAATGGATGGGGGTGTTGTCTCAAATCTATCATAATCGTATTGGACAAGGGAATCCTCCAATTTCTTTAATTGCAACACTCCATCCTCCAAATTGGCCTCCTTTGGATTATTGTCCCAAACTTTCAATTCTTTATTATTCTTTGCATCCTCACAGTAATGGGACAACAATCGCAAGTTGTAGTGAACATAAAACAAGATATTTTCCCAATCTACATTTAAAATGTTCCTTTTTAACATTGTGGATGAAATAATAGGTGCTCCAACACCTCTGGATAGAAAAAGTGTTTACCACCTGTGATAGCATCGGTAATGCCAATGATTGTAGAAGTGGAGTAGCACCTCCAAGCATGTTCCACCACTCAAGAGAAGACATTCTCTCGATATTTAGTTACATGATTGGCCCCAATTGTACCAATGCCAAGTGTATAGTTGCTCAATTGTTTGCGTAGCATGGCACACTACTCCTCATCAAGGACTAATTTATCCAGTGCTTTCATATAACCAAATAGAACCTCTGGATATAGGTGTAGTTTTCTCCTGCTCCATCTACCAAGTGATGGTGTTGAAAGCCATGATGGATGATAGCATGTAGGTGTCTGAACATATGGTAAGGCATGCAATGGAATTTTTAGCATTTCCCATTGTTTTTCCACCTTTGCATGAATATAATTGTACAAGGTGATATTTCTAGGCTCAAAAATGTCTTTAATCTGCCCCAACCTATTATCCATTTGCTCATACACCTGCCCAATTATTGGCCGATCTGAATCTGCAAACTTGATTATGTAATAAATCGGTTTGGTGGATTGCAAAACATATTTAATCTGTGACCAAAAGTAATTGTCAAGAATAGTGTCCTTGGCTACATTAGCACCATCTCTATCAACGTTCATGTCATCCCATGATTCACATGTCACCATATGAGTTAAATATTGTCTCACCTTCACTAGCTTCCTAAAGGTGAGGTAATAGCTTGCAAATCTAGTTTTTGAGTTTAAGCAACTGCAACTTGGAGTAAGTGCCATAAAACTAGTTTACTCTTGTATTCCCTGTGACATATTTAATGAGTTGTTTCCCTTTCTTGTAAATCTTATTAATTCATTTACATTCTTTATGCTTCACAATATCATGCATCAAAAGGTGCAATGTCAACATCAAGCACCTGGACCAAAAGTTGTGTGGATGAGTACACTCAATGATTTTTCCTGCTCCCTTACAATTTGTTGCATTATTAGTGATCACTTAAACCACATTATTAGGACCAACATCTTTGATTTTTTTGGAGATCTTCAGTGTTTTGAAAGATGCATTGATGGAGGAGTCATGATTTGCAAGAAATATTGCACCACTAGTAGAAACACCAAGAACATTTATCAAATCTTGGTTTCTAACCTTTTTCCAACCACCTGATACAATAGATACCCCATAATCCATCCACTCATTTTTAAAACTTGTTAATTCCCTTTGAACCATTGTTTTTCGTCTTTCTAATAACACGGTTCTAGCTTTCTCATAGTTAGGGCTCTTGTATCCTTTTGGGGCTTCATTTATGACCTTAACCATATCACACCGATAGGGAGGGTGAAGCACATTGAATGGTACACTGTAAGCACAAAGAAACCGAACCACCTTTCCATCCACATCATCCCTCCTACCAACATTTAGGAAACTTGATATTTTTATTTTAGTTTAATAGGTTGCAGAAGTATTGTGAGGAGATGAGCTACCAAATCTAGAGTTTTTTTGTATCTTTCTTTTCTTTTGTGCAACCTCCTCTATTTGTATGTATTTTTTTCGTTGTTCCGCTGAAACCTTAGGTCAAATTCATATCCCTATGGGGCCCTTTTTGTAATCATTGTTTAACACCCCACATATATGCCTCCTCACACGGGTATATGAACCACAATAATATTTTTCTCATGACAATGACGAGGGCACAAAAACTTGTAGCTACCACCACATCTTACCCCCTCAAGTTTTGTCACATAATTCCACATGGGTGTCATTGCAAATTTTCCCCCTTGCATTTCAATGCCTTCTTCATGCCCTTTCCCTTCAAACCCTTCCTCATCAACATACATTGGGTTACTCATATGGGGACCACTATCCTCTTCTTCTTCTTCCCTTCTATTTTTACTCCCCACTACCATCATGAAAACCAAAAGTGGAATGATACATATAAGCCAAAAAAACACCATTTTGGAATATAGACTACAATAAAATGAGAAGGAAGAAAGGATGGAAAGGAGTAGGGGAGGGAGGAGAAAAATACAAACAAGAATGAAAAAAAAATGAGGGAGTTTGGGGTTTGCACTTACGTACTTATCTCTTGTATATGGAGGCCCTTTTTTAGTCCTCCAAGCTCTTCCTCCTTCACTCATCCAAGAGTCTCCTCAAACCTTTCACAAATATGATCTCAAAAGCTAGGTATCCCCTCTCTTCTCCAAGCTCTCCAAATATGCAAGAATGAGGAAAAGGGAGGAGGGAAATGCTTTTAAGCTCGTCATCTCTTTTCCATAACTCACCCTCAACTCACCTAAACGCCCCCTAAATCCAAGGAAAACGCAAACAAAAAATTAAAAAAATTCCTACTCCATAGAACTATTTACCTTTCTCCCGGATTTGCTTGAGATCCATGGCTATTTTGTTCTCGATCCTTTCTGGAAATGTGGATCGGGGCCCTGAGGTTCCATTTTTGAAAGAACTACAAAAAAAGGCTAAATCATGGATCTGATTTCAGATTCATGGTTTCACCTAAGGATTGGAGGCAGATTCGTCCGGGACGCGAATTTTCTCCAAGTCCAGGGGGAATCATGCAACATTGCTCCAACCCCAAGAAGTATTGCATCATTCTGATGTCCTTCATCTCAAACTCAACTAATATGTCTGCTTTTCACCCTGCAATGAGCTTCTTTATAGTCATAAAAAAAAATCATCTACATATAGCACCAAAATAAGCAAATTCATCTCACAAATATATAATATTAGTTAGAATTCGCTTCACTTTTGGTGAAGTCCAAACTTTGAAAATATCCATCAATCCTATAATACCATGATCTGAGTTTCTTCTTTAGCCCATGTTGCCTCAAAATATAACAGACCTTGTAAGAGGACTCAAGTCAAAGGCCAAATCTTGTTGCAATAATGAGGTAGGTTGCCACTGTCACCTCAACAATCTTCCTTCCACTCTTTAGTGAAACTTTACCACAAGGGAGGATTCCCAATGATCACCTAAGAGGATATTCTATGTTATAAGTTTCAAGGTGATGAAAGCATAGGCTAGGTAGAGATACTTAATGATGGACGAAGGCTCAAGACTCATTAATAAGGAACAACATATCATTCACCTAGGATAGCAAGGGCACAAATGACCTAGGGTTTATTGATATGTAGAGAAAAAGGAGTACCTAGTCACATGTGAGTCAAAGAAAGGGTTTACAAAAAGATAAGATAAAAAAAGGAATAAGGAAAACCTTTAATTAATCCTCAAGTTAAAGCCTTACTAGGGTTAAGGTTTCTAGGGCATAAATGTGTCTAGAGAAGAATGACGTCAACCCTACAAAGGGGAGCTTTACCATGTAAAAGGCTAGATTTTGAGTTAACAGGATAACCAAGGTAAGACTTAGCCTCTATTACCATAAACTCTCATCCATAAGATCCCTAACCTAACTCAGCCCTACGTAAATGCCTTAGCGGCTTGCCTAAATGTTAAATTCCACTTGGATATTCCACATCAATAGACAGTGTGGATGAGTTAACTGAGGTGACATGGTGAGTTATATAACTCAGTTAGCTTAGTTAATTCAAGTTAGGGGCATGAACTTCAGTTGTGTGTAGAGGTTCCTAAATTTTAGGAGCCTAGGTTGAGTTAATTTTAGTTGTAACAATTTAAATCAGTTAAATTGAGTTATGGTCAGTTAAACTAGTTCCAACTATTGGAGGAACTAGTAGAGGGTCTAGTAGTGGGGTGTGTAGTCAGTCACAACTCAGTGATCAACCAGTTAACTAATCAATTAGCCTAAATGAACTCATGCATGCAGAGAATACGAGTTACCCAGTTGAGAGTGGAGTTCAAGGGCAGTGTATTATCAGTTGTAAATTATTCCAAGTTGTACAGGTGGTGCATGCAGTCAGAGAATGAACGTTAATGAACTGCACAATTCCTTGGAGGAAAATTCCTATGAAATAGGGGCCTAATTCCTCATTGCACGATGTAAGCAAATATGAGCTTGGAAAGATGAGAAATTGGTGGCTGGAATAAGTATATGAAGCAGTGATATAGACTATACTAGTGCATATGTTGTGCAGGCTTGAGAAAGAATTGTATTTCTTCTCTATTTTTTTATTAATGCAATACAGATAAGGGATTTGAACATTTGCTTTCCCCTAGATAAATCGCTATGTATGTGTGTTGAATCATGTCGCATGCCTATGATTTCCCTTCTCGATCATGAATTTCTTTCCACATATGAGTAGAGTACATTTGAGTATTATGTTTTAGCAAATTACATGAGCAGTTTCATATATACACATTAATTTATACATGTTATTAGCGCTAGTTTTGTAGAAATTCTACATGGTATTAAAGTAGGATTCAAAGTAGAGAAGAGAATTTGAAGTTGTCTTTGCAGAAGGATCGAATTTGCAAGATCAATTCTTCAGAGCTAAAAAGATGGCGTTCTATGCTCTAAGGCTTGAGTATGCTCGAACTTTTTTTCTTGGAAGAATCGCATGGAGGCAGCACTGGAGGACCATGGGTTGAAGGAATTTGTCGAGATTGACATTCCAAAACTGGGATCATTTGACATCAAGGATCTAGAAGAATGGAGGAAGTGTGTAGCCAAGGCGAGGAGAATCATATTGGAAGGTGTGAAGGATCACATTGTCTCCAATCTCCATGAGAAAGAAACCCCGCAGAGCAGAAACAACGCAGTATTTTCAGAGAGCTAGTGCAGAAGCTAGCAACAGTCAGTCTTATTTTTCAGTTGCAAATTTACTTGTCCAATTTCGGATGTTTTTCTGAAGCAGCATTGGTTGAGCAGCAACAACAACAGATTGAGCAGCAACAACGCAGTGCATAAGTGGTGCAATGCATTGCAGAGCAGTGTTCCACGGGGACGCATCCCCTAGGTCGAGGGACGCGCTTCCATGCTTCCCCACGCTCTCGAGATGGGGAAACTCCTGGGGAAACTTTCCCCACGTCCCCTTTTTTGGAAAACTTGGGGAAACTGTAGGGGGTTGTTTTTTTGGTGACGAAATGTGTCTCTCTTGTGGGGGGACGAGGGGATGCAGGGGAATGCAAAGGGGATGTGTCCCCTGAATTTTTTCGCTAATAACAATTAAAAAAACAAATTTTGCATTTCATTGCTTTCTATGTTTATTTTTAGTTCAGTTTTATATGGCTATTTTAGACTACAAATGTCATTGTGATATGATGAATTTAATTTTTGATGTGCATTGCGTAGTTTCAATTGTCAAATGATGAATTTAATTTTGATTTACCTTGCATAATATTAATGCCCATTGCCAAATGATGAATTTAGATAGAACATTGCATAATGTCAAATGATAGATTTAATTTAGTAATTTATTTTTAGATTCACATTGATGATTGTAGAAATGCAAAATGATAATTTTACTACACAATAGTCTAATACGAAATGATGATCATATTTAGATGTGCATTTCATAATTAATAAGATTTACTATCTACTAATTTAGTTATTAACATATTGTTGGGAATTTATTTTTTTATTTTTATATATTATTTTTTTAATAATTTTATAATTTTTATGGATCTGACGTCCCCCCGTTTCCCCGAAATTTCCCTAAATTTTGGGGTTGCTTATATACGTACCCCTTGTGCGTATCCCCGCTCCCACGTTTCCCCATCCCGAAAACTCGGTGGAACATTGTTGCAGAGCAGTGCTCACATAGTGCAGCAGCATGGTTGCAGAATTCAGAGGGATTTGTGGTACAATGGCAGTTGGCAGCAGTATGTAGAGTCAGCAGCAGTACAGACGCAACATTTTTCTTGTGCAGTGTTGGTAAGCAGCGTCAATAGCACAGTAGCAGATGTTCCAGAAGTCAGAGCATCACATTGAGTTGTTTTGCTAGAGCACTTTCCTCGCTAAGAGGGAGTGTTGATTTATGGTAGCATCGGATGTGCTCTAGCCTTGTAACTTTGTATATAGGCTAGGACACATGTATTCCATAAAACCCATAAATGGTTTTGGAAAATTCCACTTAGATATGGTTTAATTAAATTAATTAATCGTTTTTTAATGTGTTCCTAAGTCTAAATTTAGGAAAACTGATTAATTAAAGGGTATTAATTAAAATAAGTTTGAATCTTCTAGATAAAGTCATGGATCACCTCCAAGTTAATCTTAGCCCTTGATTATGTTTTAATCTTGGCCGTTGAAGGGTCAACGGAAGAATATAAGGAGGAGGGTGAGGGGCCTATGGAAAATACGTTGAGCACATTGAGCATTTGGCATTTTCGAGTTTGTGTGAGGAGACACAACTTTTTATCAAAATCGAATCACTAGGGTAGGGTTTGCTAAGTGATTTTGATTCGGTGATCAGATCTAGAGAGGGGCAGAAGTAGAAACTGGTCAGGAGGACGAGGAGTGCATTTCAGAGAGAGGCAGCAGTGACGTAGAGAGAGACAGAGCAGTTTTCTGAAAGGGTGATGCAGTTCTTGCAGGAAATCACGCAGAAGCAACACAGTGTCTCTTGGAGTCAGTTCGGAGATAGCTAGAGGCTGGGGTTTCTGTGCCAGGAGGGCTAAAATCCAGTCTCAGATCAGCTAGATCAGTTGCAAGAGGTGACGCAGTTTCTCAAGCTTGCCCACGCAGGCTTATGCAGTTCCAGCGTAGGCACTCACACAGAGGCAGAGAAGGTCTTCACCAGGGTTGTTTAGATCAGCCAGAGACTTGTAGAGTGAGGTATATCTCACAATTACATTTGTTGTCTAGATTTCTCTGAAGGGTGAGCCAAATATTGGCACCCTAGTTGTACTCAAGATTCTGCTGCTTAATAATATAAAAACCCCAGATCTGTTGCACCGGTTTTCCCAAGTTGGGTTTTTTCAGGGACTTAGTCCAAAAATAACTGTGTCAAATGTGGATGTTTTTCATTATATTTTGGTTAGAGTATTTCAGAACTTAGATTTATTCCGCAGTATTATTTGTGTTGACGGCTTCAAAAATTACTTCAAGATTTCACTATAATGAAAGAATTATGAAACATAATAGGAGAACTAATTCAGATTTGTTGCAGTAGGAATCCAGATTTAGGATTTTTCACAGGTACATGGGTAAGGTTGGCAACCAAAGATGTATTCACCTTTAGCTTCACATTTGTGAAAGTCTCCTTTGGTGTCTTGTCCTCCACAATCATGTGAGGACATTGTTCTAGATGTATATAGTAGTGCATGGCTTTGCCCAAAAACACAGGCAATTCTTGGTCATGAATCATGGATTTAGCAGTGCCTATGATATTGATTCTTTTTCTTTGCAACTCCATACTATTGTGGGTTGTATGGAGTAGTTAGCTCCCTCTTGATTGCTTATTTCTTACAACAACACTTAGAGTTCTTGGAGGTAAAGTAACCCACATTTTCTGATATCAAGACTTTGACTTTCTTTTTTGTTTGGTTTCAACTAGGGCTCTTGAAGCCTGCTAAAGACCTCATTCTTGGTCTTTGTAAAGTAGGTCCAAGTTTTAAGAGAGAAGTCATCATTAAAGGGAACATAGTACTTGCTTTATAAAATTGATGTTATTGACATTGGTCTATAGGCATTCAAATGCATTAGGTCTAGAGTCTCTTTAGATCTATAATCATTGCTTGTTAAGACTACCTTGGCATGTTTTAATTAGGTCAAGGTGTGAATGTTCAAGATAATTATTTGGAATTAATTAGGTCAAGGTGTGAATGTTCGAGATAATCACATGGATCGATTTCTAGTTAATCTTAGCTATCGATTAAGATCTAATCATGGTTTTTGAAACCTCAATGCAGGATTATAAGAATTCAATGGGGGCTTGGAGAAGATACACTTGATCAATTTGATTTTACTGAGAAATCATTTCCTGGTAGCAACGTTTTTGTTGCTGGAGAGAGGTTTAGTGAGGTCGAAGCAATGAGAGAGGGGTAGAGACAATGAAGCTGGAGGAGGCATTCCAGATCTGGTGAGTGCATTTGTAGAGAGGCAAAGAAGTCACATGGAGGATGACACAGTTGCAGTGTAGAAGCTTAAGTGGGCAATTCGTATTTTGCTAGGGAGAAGCAGTAATTCAGTGTTGGAAGTTGGGCAGAGGTTTCAGAGGCTTGGAGAGTCAGTTTCCCAGATAGCAGCTGAGAAGATGGCTTGAGGTGACACAGAGACTGCGTGAGAGTGATGCAGAGATTGCGCGGAGGTAGTTTGGACGACTCCATTTCGACCTGAGGCCAGTGATTAGATTCGCCTGTGGAGTGAGGAATATTCATTAGATATTTTTGTTGGTTTTTCTCTGTCAGATTTTTAGTTTGGGCATCTAGTTGTACTCAGAATATTTCATTGCTTCTTAATAATAAAACCCTTAGTTGCTACATTGATTTTTCCAAGTTGGGTTTTTATGGGGACATTAGTCCAAAAATAACGGTGTTATTTTGTGTGTGTGCATATATTTCTTCCAATGCTTATTTTTCTTCCGCAGTTTATTTGTATAGATTGCAGTGTGATTGATTCAATATTTGTTGTAGCAAACAGTAAATAAATTGTCAAAAATTAATTTAACAATTAGGAGAATTATTTTAGTTGCTACAATAGGATTCAGTGTTTGCCGAATTTTCACATGGTCTCAAAGCGCAGATGATCATCCAAAGAGCTTAGTAGGAGAAGAAAAAAGGAGTTTCACTGCTCAGTGTGAAATAGTTCGAAACCCTAGAGGGAAACGCAGTTCCTTGTCCAAGAGGCAGTATTTCTCGAGGAAAATTAGTTTTTCTGAGAGAGCGACAAAAAAACTTGATTTCTCCAGATCAAGAAATTCTAGAGGCAGAGGAAACTAGTGTTGGGTGGAATAAGAGAAAACATCGAGGGAAGATTTTCCTCAGGGAACTTCTAGTCTCAAAAAGTTCGATTTCCCTTGTAGATCAGTAGTCATTGTGAGCAGAGTTTCTCACTCCCGAAGGGAGTGTGTAGAACTGAGCAGAAGGGAAGAGGATATTTTTGACATTTTTTTGAGATGGCCACAACCGGGCTTCGGGTTCGTGACAGGGTGGTTGGAGCTTCCAACTATGTGATCTGGAAGGCAATGCTTTCCTTCCTTGTGGATGAGTATGATCTCAATGCATATATTGATAATGTGGTAGCTATGCCCAAGGATGCAGATCAACTGAACAAGTACAAGTAGGAGATGGCGAAGGCAAAGAGATTGATGCTTGATGGAGTTTGGGATCATGTGGTGTCACACATAGCAGCCCAGGGAACGCCCAAATAGATGTGGGACACTCTTTCCACTCTATACCAGGGATATTCCTATGAAATTTTCAAGACTGAAAATTATTACTGCAATACTTGGTTTATTTCTCTCACTTATGAGATAAGTTATTTACATATGCTTCAGTAAATTCTGAAATAAACACATTTGTAGATCTTCACTTCAATTAAGAGCATAAGAATAGAAGAAACTTTACACAAGTAGCACACTAGAAACAACCATATGAACATAGTTATTTTTGGACAATTGTCCCCAGAAAAACCCAATGGGGGAAAACTGGGGCAGTAGATGAGGGTTTTATATTTATCTTTAGAAATGGAAAGTACATTTACAAGAGGTTGATGACCAGAGAAAAAATAGCATACACCTGGCTGAATTTTCTGGAACCACCCAGAAGAATTTCTCATCCTCGAGTGACCTCCTTCACCCTCTGCGTCATCTAGCGTGAGAGCTCTGTGCAGTCTCTCCCTGGACTGCGTAACTCTGCGTGGAGGGCATCTTGCTGCAGATCAACTCACCCTTCCCTTCATCCTCCTGACTTATGCTTCTCCGATAATTGAATCCTCCCTCTCCCTTCTACTTCTGCAACCCTACCTCTATAATCTCACCCACTGAAATCGAATTCTCTTTCTTTAGAATCAATTTCCTTCGGGTACTGAGGGTGTCCATGGATTTATTTCCAAATGGCCCTCAAGTCTCTTCTTATAGTCTTCTCGTTGATGAATCAACGACCAAGATTATATTATTAATCAATGGCTCAGATTAAAAGATGACTAGATCTTCGTTTTCTAGAAGATTCACACTCTGCTCTATTAATACCCTTTAATTATTTAATTTCCCTAAGTTTAAACTTAGGGTTTGCATTAAAATAATTAATTGTTTTAATAAAGTCATATCTGAGTGGAATTTCCAGAAACGATTTTTGGGTTCTCTGGATAATTGTTGTCCAAGCCTCTGTACCAAAAATGAGACTTAGAACACTTCCCAATGCTATAGAAATCAACACTCCCTCTTAGCGAGGAAAGTGTTCAAGCAAGATATCACTGCACTGCTCTGACTCTATAACACCTGCTGCGTTGATGTTGTCCTAGTTGCTGCCCCTCATCTCTGCATTGCTGCCTCCTTTATTGCTGCCTTGTGACATTTCTTTTGCCACTGCCTCATCTGTATTGCAGCTCCCTCTATTTCTGAAGACCACCCTTTCCTCTAATGGAAAGGGTTCTCGACCATCCCCATTTTCTCTCTGAAGTAAGTGAATTTGATCTTACTCAGAGCCTTTGTGAGGATATCTGCCACCCGTTCTCCTGTAGGAGTGTATCGCAACTGTACTGCTCCTCTTTGGACATAGTCCCTGATGAAGTGGCACCGAATGTCAATGTGTTTCGACCGGTCATGAAACACAAGATTTTCAGAGAGCTTAATGCAACTCTGATTATCACATATAATCTCGGTCGGTTCTATCTGCTTCTGCTTGCTTCCATGTACTCTGCCTCGGCTGAACTTAGTGCTACAGACTTCTGTTTCTTGTTGCACTAGGAGGTCATTCCTGATCCGAGACTAAAATAGTACCCACTGGTACTTTTCCGATCCACTGTGCTTCCAGCGCAATCTGCATCTATGAACCCACTCAACTGGACCTCATTGCTCTTGGTGTACTTCAATCTATACTCGACTGTCCCTCTTAGATATCTGAGAACATGTTTGGCTACTGCCCAGTGAGCCCTCGGTTCCACCATGAACTAACTGAGGGTATTCACTGCATAACAGATGTCTGCTCTAGTATTGACCAGATACATCAATGATCTGATGAGCTGTCTGTACAGGGTGGGATCAGCCTCATCATTCTCTGTTTTGTCTATATTCTTCCAGTTAGTAATCATTGGTGTGGCCATGGGGCTACAGTCTTCCATCTGAAATCTTTTCAGGATTTCTGTCGTGTATCTTCCTTGCCCTAGGAATATTTCCCCTTTCTGCTGCCAGACTTCTAATCAAAGAAAATAGTCCATATGCCCCAGGTCCTTCATGTCGAATTTTGTAGCCAGATTCTCCTTGCAGTCCTTGATGAGCTTGGATGATCCGGTCAAAAACAGATCATCCACATAAAGTACCAGAATAAGCGACTCATCTCCTACTCTCAAGTAGTAGAGGTTGGGGTTTGCGTCACCCTTGATGAACCCCATCTTCTACAAGTAGCTATCAATTTGTCTATACCATGCCCTGGGGGCTTGTTTTAAACCATATAAGGCTTTCGTAAGCCTACAAACATGAGTCTTATGCTCATGTGCCTCGAAGCCCTCTGGTTGTTCTATGTACACTTCCTCCTCTATCACCCCATTCAAGAATGTTGTCTTGACATCCATTTGGTGAATCTCCCATCCCATCTGCGTAGCCAGACAAATGACGGATCTAATAGAATTGTAGTGAGCTACTGGGGCGAAGGTTTCCTCATAATCAATGCCTTCCTTCTGTGCATACCCCTTAGCTACAAATCTTGCCTTGAACTTCTCTATGCTGCCATCTGTAGTATATTTGATCTTGTAGATCCACCTGTATCCTACAACTGATCTATCCTATGGTCTAGGGACTACTTCCCAGACATCATTTGTCATGATGGAGCTATACTCCTCGATCATGGCATCCACCCACACTTATGTGGAGTTGCTTCCAGAAAGGTGGATTGTTCACCAACCTGAGCTACTAGTGCTTGATATCTGTCTGGCTGCTTCCTTATCCTCTTTCCCTCTGTAGGGGCTCCAACGAATTCTTCTGCATCCTTAAGAATTTGTTGAAGTTCTCTACTCGGTCTCCCATTAGTGGTGGGTGGTCTTACCTGCTCTCCTTCTTGTTCTTCTTTGAAGGGGCTCTCTTCAGAATCCTTGTGCCTTGGAGAGGCACTTGACTCATCCTCTGCAGGTCGTTGAGGTTGTACTAGTGGATCCTCCTCAATCTGCATATCTGTGGCCATTTCTCGAGATTTCCTGAAGACTCTCTCCTCTAGGAATTTAACATCCCTTCTTACCACAATTTTCGTGCTCTCTGGAATATAGATGCGATATGCTTTCGTATTCTCACTATATCCCATAAGGAAACCCTTTTCTGCAGTATGATCCAACTTCTTCCTCTTTTCATCTAGAATGTAGCAGTACACCATGCTGTCGAATATCTTGATGTGGCTTACTTCTGGCTTGTTGCCTATGAACACACTCTCGGGAGTTACCTTCCCCAAGGCTCTATGGGGAACTCTGTTCTGGATATATATTTTTGTATTGCAGGTCTCTACCCACAAGAATTTGGGCATATCTTGGTCGTATAGCATTGCCTTGCTGTAATATCCGGAAGGGAAATAGATTGTAATATAAAGCATACAACAAGACATATAGTGCTAGAAACAAACCATGAAGCAGATACACATGAAATAGAGAATGCTAAGCCATTTTATTATATTGAGAAATATAATATAAGGAAGTACAAGAGGTGATCAAAATGATGGCACCTCGACTTGCACCAGGCAAGTGTAGGAATACTCTCAGAATGTCCAAGGAAATGGTTGCCCTCTGCTCTAACTCCAACTACTGAAATACTATTGTGCTGCTGCAACTGTTGTAACCAAAATGAGTATTTGGGGCTGCTCCCCTACTCGGAAAATGCTGATACTATGGAATCGGCCTCTACTCACAATACCCAGAAAAGCCTAGAGAGCTTTTCTGAAATGCTTGACCTCCGAAAATGCCTCCCTTGAGGATCTACGCTATCCTCCCAAGGGCCACGCTGGTGCTGAATGACAACTTCCAATATAGGGACTCCCTCTCTCCCAAATATCTCCAATAGGCAAGGGCTGGCCCCTTGCTCAATTCTCTGGCCCGAATCCTCCAAAATGGTACCAATGTGGAACTCTCCCAAGATGAACTACGTCCTCTCTCTCAAGACTGCGCAGTCCCTAGATGCTCCGCTCCACAACGAAGGCAACCACAAATCCTCATGCAAAAATGATGGTAGAATACCTCACCCAAGCAAGCACTCGAAGTCTCCCGGCGCTGAGGGTGGGATCTCCGCACGGAGACACCTAGTATACTAAACAGTACTGCAAACAAGCTAAACAACCAGCGTGCTCCAAGTCGAAATGACAAGCTCAAGATGCATAAACATGAATAATCAAATGAAGAGGCCCTCCTCCCTTTTATCACGATGGGCCTCTCTCAACCCTAGGCCCCACCATCTCCTACGTGCCCCTTGGCCCACGTTGCCCCTCTCAACTGCATGAGGTAGGCCCCATGTGGTCTATGTCCTCCTCTCCCTGTGCTGTCCACTTGGTCACTAGGCCCCACTTCCTCAAATACGATGTGGATTTTAGGGAAATACTTTATCCTAAGTGAGTTATTTAATATTTTACTCACTTTATTCATGCTCCAACTATAATAAGGCAAAATTGGTCAAAATTAATATTTCCAATTAGCTATCGCTAATTGGGAATATTATAGTCTCCCCTGGCAAAATGTTGCTTGACCTCAAGCAACTGTAGTGATGGATGCTGCAAGATCTTCTCACTCTCCCAAGTGGCATCCTCATCCGACAAATTCTTCCACCTCACTAAGAATTCTCGGACTGTCCTGCTCTGCAACTGTCTCTTCCCGGGTATCAATAATGGCCTCCGGCTGTAGCACCAAGTGCCCCTCATCATTCGTAGGTGGAAGCTCCCCTGTCATTGTCACCTGCTGTCCTAGTGCCTTCTTCAGGCACGATACGTGAAAGATGTTATGAATCTTGCTGCCCTGGGGTAGCTCTAACTCATAAGCAACCTGCCCAACTCTGCGTATCACCCTGTAAGGCCCATAAAAACGGGGCTTGAGCTTCTCAGCTCCCTTTTGCTTCAGAGTAGATTGTCGGTATGGCTGCAAACGTAGGTAGACCAAGTCCCCTACCTCAAAATGTCTCTCCACCCGACCCTTGTCGGCATACAGCTTCTGCTGGTTCTGCGCTATAGCCATGTTATCCTTGAGAGCTCGGAGGATGTCCTGACTCTCTTGGATCCAGCCCTTGGTTCTCGGAGCCTTGTTGGCACCAAACATCACATCAACAAAAGATAAAGCATGATAACCATATAATGCGTAAAACGGAGACATACCGATGGTCATGTGATGTGTGTTGTTGTAGCAGTACTCTCCTAGGTGCAACCACTTCAGCCATGCTCTCTGCTGCCCACTGACATAGTTATGCAAGTAGCCCTCCAACCACTTGTTAACTATCTTTGTCTTCCCATTTGTCTGTGGGTGGTAGCTAGTGCTCGGTGTCAACTCTGTCCCCACCAACCGAAAAAGCTCCTGCCAAAACTCGCCCATGAAGCAGCTATCCCTGTCACTGACAATGGTCTTGGGAAGACCATGTAACCTGAAGATGTCCCTGAAGAACAGCTCCGCCACTTGTGCTGCTGTATAATGTGCGGATATGGCGAAAAAAATGCGCATATTTCGTCAGTCGATCAATGACGATGAATATACAGTCCTTGCCCTGCACCATGGGCAACCTTGTGATGAAATCCATCGAGATACTCTCCCATTTCCCCTCTGGAATGGGAAGAGGCTGCAACA
This sequence comes from Pinus albicaulis, assembly GCA_034641835.2. Lineage (NCBI taxonomy): Eukaryota > Viridiplantae > Streptophyta > Pinopsida > Pinales > Pinaceae > Pinus > Pinus albicaulis. The sequence goes on from JAXQQM020081755.1 coordinate 92,624, forward strand.
AACCTACCGAATGGTTCATCTCCCCCTTGTTGCGCTGACAAACCTTGCACTGCCTGACATGCTGGAGTACGTCTTCCTTGAGGCCCTTCCATGAGAACCTCTCTTTGATGGCCCTGTAGGTTTTGGTAAAGCCCTGATGGCCAGACAATGGTGAATCGTGAGAAACCTGCAATATCTTCTTCTTGAGCTGAGAGCCCTCAGTCAAGAAGATCCTGTCCCTGTAGTAGATGATCTCATCCATCACCCTATATCTGTCATCTGTCACCTGCCCATCCAAAACCTCACAAGCAAATCTGTCCTTGGAGTACTCCACCAATAGTCGAGCCCTCCAATCTGCGTCCAAACTCATCAGAGACAACGTGGCTGGTCTGCGTGAAAGTGCATTAGCCACCACGTTGTTCTTCCCTTTGACATACTCGATGTCAAAGTCGTAGGCTTGGATCTTGCTGACCCACTTCTGTTGCCTCTCCTGTAGCTGTTTCTGCTCTAAGAAAAACCTGAGGCTGTTGTGGTCAGTCCTCACCCTAAACCTGTTACCTACTAGGTACTGCCGAAATTTGGCCAATGCGTGCATGATGGCCAACATCTCCTTGTCGTATATGGCATACAACCGCTCATGTGGTAGGAGCTTTCGGCTCTCAAAAGCTGTAGGGTGGCCTCCCTGCATCAACATTGCGCCTATCCCCTCTCCTGATGCATCACACTCCAGAACGAATGGCTGCGTGAAGTCTGGTAATGTTAGGACTTGACAGCTGCTCCTCACCTCCTTGAGCCTGTCAAAGGCTCGCTGTGCTGTGTCTGTCCAACTAAATGCCCCCTTCTTTGTCAGATCTGTAAGGGGTGCAGCAAGCTGAGAGAAACCCTTGACGAACTTCCTGTAGTAGGTGCAGATACCTACGAACCCCCGAAGTTCTGTCACCTCTCTCGGCTTTGGCCAATCCCGGATGGCCCTGATCTTCTCCTCGTGGACCCTCACTCCGTCCACCCCTATGATGTGTCCCAAGTATAGCATCTCCGTCAACCCAAACTCGCACTTGGAGAGCTTAGCATAAAACTGCTGCTCCTCCAAAATATGCAACACTACCTCTATGTGCTGGAGATGCTCCTCCCATGTCCTGCTATATATCAATATCTCATCAAAGAAGACCAACACACACTTCCTTAGGTGGCTGCGGAAAATGTGGTTCATACATGACTGGAAGGTGGCCGGTGCATTGGTTAGCCCGAAGGGCATCACCAAGAACTCAAAATGGCCATAGTGGCACCTGAAAGCGGTCTTGGGAATGTCCTGTTCCCTCACGTGAATCTGATGGTACCCGGATCTTAAATCAATCTTTGAGAAGAACTGTGCCCCTCTCAACTCATCCATCAGCTCATCAATCTGTGAAATAGGGTACCTGTTCTTCATGGTCTTTTTGTTCAGTGCCCTGTATTCAATGCACATCCTCAATGTGTCGTCCTTCGTCTTCACCAACACTACCAAAGAAGCGAAAGGACTGGTGCTAGCCCGAATGTGTCCAAGAGCTAACAGCTCGTGGATAGCCCGCTCAATCTCATCTCGATAGGCCTTAGGGTGCCTATAGGGTGTGGAAATGACGGCCTGTATGCCTTGCTCTAGCTCAATCATATGCTCAAATCCCCGATCCGGTGGCTGTCTTGGTGGTATCTCCCCAAACACCGCGGCATACCTGTCAAGGATGGTCTGTACCTCTGGATGAACTGTCTGCCCGGTAGTCTCTGCCTCTGATGCACGCAGCTCTACTGCCCACTCTATGTCTCCCTTCCGGAAGTCTGCCTCCATCCGGTGAGCTGAAACTGTCTGAGGTGGGTAAGTGTGCATGCCCCGTATCTTCTCGTGCTTCCCGGTCTTCTTGTCATCCCACTCCATCTCCAAGGCCTCCCAATCTGTGGTGACCTTCCCCAGAGTGATCAGCCATTGTACTCCTAATACCACATTGGTATCCAATATGGTAACCACGAAAAGGTGGTCAGTCACTATGTAGGTGCCCATTGTCACTGCTAGCGCTGGGACATAACTGGCACACTGCATAGTCTGAGCTCCTGGGACCAACACTGAAAACCCATCGAAGCTCTCTGTCTGTATACCTCTCTGCTCTACCATTTGTGCATCGATGAAGTTGTGGGTTGCCCCACTGTCCACCAATACTGATACTCGTTGCCCTCGCACTGTACCTCAGACGCGCAGTGTCAGATACTTGGGAACTCCTTGCAATGCTGCAAGGGTCCCTTCGGTAGGTGGAAAGGCTGCACCTCCTGCTTCTGGTGGTGGAGGTGGCAAATGATCCTGCGCTGTATGGCTGCCCCCTGCCCCCACGTCATCATACTCATCTTCTTCCCCGTTGCTCTTGGAGAAGACCTCGATATAATTTGCTTTGCCAGCAGCACATCTGTGTCTTGGTGCCCACGGCTCCTGACAGGTGAAACACAATCTCTTCCTCCTCAACTCCCTCCTAGCATCATCATCCAATGGTCCTCTACCCTGATTCCCCTTTGGAGGCAGAATCCTCACATCCTTCCCCTTAGGCTGGAAAGCTTGTCTCTGGGGGTAAGGCATCCTGGTCCGGGGTAAGGCATCCTCCAAGTCCCGTGCCCTGCCAATTGCGTCCTGAAGTTTGGTCGGTCTAGTGGATTTGACCAATCCCCGAAGCAGCTCTGCTAGCCCATCAATGAACATGTAGATCATCCGTGCCGCGGATAGATTTGGTACCATCACCGAGAGTCTCAGGAAATCTAAGATGTAAGTGTTTGGGCTCCCTGTCTATTTGAGCTTAGTCAGCTCAACGAAATGCTCCTCTGGATCCTTCCGGTCAAACCTCTCTATCTAACTCCGGGTGAACTCGACATAAGCAGTCACTGTCGAATGCCCGAGTGTAACCATCCCGTGGAACCACCAATCTTGGGCCTCGCCATCTAGGTGCAGTGCTGCCACCTTGATGGCCTCCGTCTCCGCCATCTGGTTGAGCTGGAAATATATATCCAGCTTCTCCACCCAAGCCTTTGTTGAACTGTTTGATGAACCATTAAACATAGGCAAATGGAACCTGCTCATCGTACGCTGAGTGTCTCCATCGTGATAATGCCGGTGTCCCCTATGATGGTCGCGGGGTTTGCTGTCCCGCTGGAGCTGGACAAAATCGCGAAATGAGAGGGCATCCCTGAACTCCTGCCCGTATGCCTGGTACTCAACAAAGTAATCACCCATGTGGCCAGTTTCTTACTCTTGCTGTGCTCCTGCCTCTGTGTCTGCAGCCATAAAAGTGGGCATAGTGGAACGTCTGGGTGCATGAGATGCCATGTGCTGAGTGGCATCGTGCTCCTGCAAATGGTGGGATGTGCTTGATCCCTCACCAATTTGGAAACCCCTTGGGGTTTCACATTGCCTAGCCTCTACAGTAGTGAATCTCTGTCCCATCACCTCAATCTGCCTTGACAGGTCCTGTACTGACTTGAGGAGCATTTCCCCAAACTCCTTCGCGGCACTACCATTTGCCATTGGTTCCTCCTACTCTGCGTCCACTACTGGAGCGCAGTCACCCTCTCCGTAGGTGATTTGCAACCTACGCTCTTGGTCACGGTACTTCCTACCCCTGTAGCAAATGTACGGCTTCTCGTTCGATGTCATAGACAACTTGCTCCACAGGCTGAGCCAAGTCTATGAGCTTTGATACCACTATAATATCCTGAAGGGAAATAGACAGTAATATAAAGCATACAACAAGACTAGTGCTAGAAACAAACCATGAAGCAGATACACATGAAATAGAGAATGCTAAGCCATTTTATTATACTGAGAAATATAAAGAAGTACAAGAGGTGATCAGAATGATGGCACCTCGACTTGCACCAGGCAAGTGTAGGAATACTCTTAGAATGTCAAAGGAAATGGATGCTCTCTGCTATAACTCCAACTACTGAAAAATTGTCGTGCTGCTGCAACTACTGGAACCAAAATGAGTATTGGGGCTGCTCCCCTACTCGGAAAATGCTGATACTCTGGAATTGGCGTCTACTCGCAAAACCCAGAAAAGCCCAGAGAGCGTTTCTGAAATGCTCGACCTCCGAAAATGCCTCCCTTGAGGATCTACGCTATCCTCCCAAGGGCCATGCTGATGCTGAATGACACCCTCCAAAATAGAGACTCTCTCTCTCCCAAATGTCTCCAATAGGCAAGGGCTGGCCCCTTGCTCAATCCTCTGGCTTGAATCCTCCAAAATGGCACCAATCCGAAGCTCCCCCAAGATGAACTGCGTCCCCTCTCTCAAGACTGCGCAGTCCCTAGATGCTCTGCTCCACAACGAAGACAGCCACAAATCCTCCTGCGAAATGATGATAGAATACCTCACCCGAGCAAGCACTCGAAGTCTCCTGGGGCTGAGGGTGGGATCTCTACACGGAGACACCCAGTGTACGAAACAGTACTGCAGAAAAGCTAAACAGCCAGCGTGCTCCAAGTCGAAATGACAAGCTCAAGATGCATAAACATGAATGATGAAATGAAGAGGCTCTCCTCCCTTTTATCATGATGGGCCTCTCTCAACCCTAGGCCCCACCATCTCCTATGTGCCCCTTGGCCCACGCTGCCCCTCTCAACTGCGTGAGGTAGGCCCCACGCTGCCCACATGGTCTACGTCCTCTTCCTGCGCTGTCCTCTTGGTCACTAGGCGCCACTTCCTCAAATGCAATGTGGACTTTAGGGAAATACTTTATCCTAAGTGAGTTATTTAATATTTTACCCACTTTATTCATGCTCCAACTATAATAAGGCAAAATTGGTCAAAATTAATATTTCCAATTAGCTATCGCTAATTGGGAATATTACACTTGCAGCTTCTATTATGGTTCGATTCTTCCGTTTTGCAACTCCGTTTTTCTCTAGATTGTATGGAGTTGTCCATTCTCTCTTGATGCCTTCCCGTACATAGAAACTTGTGAAGTCCTTATCGATATATTCTCCACCGTTATTTGACCGCAGCTTCTTGATCTTCTTTCCCGTAGAGTTTTCCACCGAGGCTTTGAAATCTTTGAATTGATCAAAGACTTCATCTTTGGTTTTTAGAAAATAGATCCAAGTTTTTCTGGAATGATCATCAATGAAGGTAGCAAAATAATTTGCACCATTGAGAGCGGTTGTGGACATTGGACCACAAATACCTGAGTGTATTAACTCCAATACACTCTTGGCTCTGCTGCTGCTTCTTGGAAACGGTGCCTTAGCATACTTCCCTAGTACGCACCCCCTGCAAACTTCATCTTTCTTCGTGATGAGTTTAGGAGCCCCTATGACAATATTTTTGAGAATTCCCAAGGCTCCATGATGTAGATGCCCCATATTTCTGTGCCATAACTCATTCAGATCACTGTCGTTTGTACTGTGAATCAGGGCCACCGAAGATTCAAGCTAGAGTTTGTATAGCTTGTGACTCCTTACTCCAATTTGTGCCTTTTTTCTCCAGCTAGGGTGTTTGACATACACCTTATCTCTAATAATGTATACATCATAGCCCTTGTTCTGTAGCTGAGACACTAAGAGTAATTTCATCCCCAACCCTGGTACATGAAGAACATTCGCGGCTCTAATTTTGTTGCCATCTTCGGTCTGAAATGTTATGGTACCTCTTCCAATGGGGGTACATTTGCCTTGTTTCCCATAGTTATCTGGAAATTCATCTGTTCTTCTTGGTAGCTCGAAAAACATTCTCGAACCCCCGTCATGTGAGCAGATGCTCCATTGTCAATATACCAAACACTTGGAGGAGTTATGCTCGACACACAAGCAAGATCCTCCTTTAGTTTGGATGCCAGCACTTTCATATCGTGTTCCCTCTGCATTCCTACGTGCTCTGGAGGACTGCGTGAACCCTTCCAGATGATGGATCTCTGGTCCATGGCAGATCCTGCCTTTTTGTCTTTAGCCCTTTCCTCTGATACCATGTGAAATTTTCAAGATTGAAAATTATTACTGCAATTCTTGGTTTATTTCTCCTACTTATGAGATAAGTTATTTACAGATGCTTCAGTAAATTCTGAAATAAACACATTTGCAGATCTTCACTTCAATTAAGAGCATAAGAATAGAAAGAAACTTTACACAAGTAGCACAATAGAAACAACCATATGAACACAGTAATTTTTGGATAATTGTCCCCGGAAAAACCCAATGCGGGAAAACCGGTGCAGCAGATGAGGGTTTTGTATTTATCTTTAGAAATGGAAAGTACATTTACAAGAGTCTGATGACCAGAGAAAAATTAGTATACACCTAGCTGAATTTTTTGGAACCTCCAAAAGAATTTCGAACCCTCGGGGTGACCTCCTTCACCCTCTGCGTCATCCAGCGTGAGAACTCTGCACAGTCTCTCCCTGGACTGCGTAACTTTGCGTGGAGGGGGTCTTGCTGCAGATCAACTCTTCCTTCCCGTCATCCTCCTAACTTCTGCTTCTCTGATAACTGAATCCTCCCTCTTCCTTCTGCTTCTGCAACCCTGCCTCTATAATATCACCCACTGAAATCGGATTCTCTTGCTTCAGAATCGATTTCCTTCGGGTACTGAGAGTGTTCCTGGCTTGATTTCCAAATGGCCCTCAAGTCTCTTGTTATAGTCTTCTCACTGATGAATCAACAACCAAGATTATATCGTTAATCAATGGCTCAGATTAAAAGATGACTTGATCTTCGTTTTCTAAAAGATTCACACTCTGCTCTATTAATACCCTTTAATTATTTAATTTCCCTAAGTTTAAACTTAGGGTTTGCACTAAAATAATTAATTATTTTAATAAAGTCAGATCCGAGTGGAATTCCCACAAATTATTTTTGGGTTCTCTGGATGACTATTGTCCAAGCCTCTCTACCAAATGAGACTTAGAACACTTCTCGATGCTATAGAAATCAACACTTTCGAGCAGTAGAAGATGTACCTGGAGGAGAAGCTGAGATGCACCAGTATGCAGAAAGGGGAGTGCAAAGACCCCTTCATTACCAAGTTTCAGGATATCCGAGATGAGCTTGCAGTTGTTGGGGTAGTACCTCAACCCATAGAGCTAGTACGAGTAGCTCTCAACAATATTTCTGAATCGTGGCAAGTTTTTGTCCAAAGTATTTTGGGTAGAGAAACCTTGCCAAGATGGGACAGGATGTGGGCAAACTTGCAACAAGACGATTTGAGGCGAGACTTGATGAAGAGCTCCATCAATGGAAACAACAACAGTGGATCGAAGCAGGTGAAGGAAGAGGAGAATGTAGCCCTCACGTCAAAGGGTCCTAGTCAAGGATAAGGGGAGCACTGTAGGAAGAAGAAGGACCTGTCAAAGGTCAAGTGCTTCAGGTATGGCGAGTTAGGCCACTACAATACCCAGTGTCCTCTCAGGAAGAAGGACAAGGAGGAGAAGCAGGACCATCAGGCAACTTTTGTCAAGATCGATAGGTTTTTCTCTAGGCTAGAGGAAGACTTCGCCATGTTTGCAGACATCCCTCTAGGAGTGAGGTGGGGTGACTTGGTTTTGTAGCTCTAAAGCGCTACCAATGGGCTAGATCCTTAAGGAGTTCACCTCTTGGATTAGTACCTTGCTACGGGGGCCACAATATTCAGTAGCAGGATAGACCAGTAGAAGTTGATGCTGTCATATGCCAGAGTGATAGTTGTAGAGACTAGTTGCAGTTAGATGCTGAGGAGCGCAGTGCAGAGTTGGCAACAGTGTAGTTGGAACAATGTAGAGTCAGCAGCAACGCAGAGCCTTCAGTGAAAACGCAGAGACTAGTAGCAGTCAGGAATCGGGTGACAAATGCATCATAGTGAACACAGTTGGTTCATATTTCAAATGCTTCTTAGTTGCAGATGTTGCAATTGCAACAACAATAGATGAGAGGGAGTTGCAGTGCAGATGTAGTGTTGGCAGCAGTTCAGGAGGGTCAGTAGTAGCACAAATGCAACGCATATGATAGTTGTGAAATGGTTGGTGGGTAGCAGTAACCAGACATCAACAACGTGAGAGGAGGTGGTGCAGAAACAATATGGTGCTACCAGAAGGCAACAATACTAGAACACATTCGTCGCATTCGTCGCTAAGAGAGAGTGTTATTTTTTGTAGCATCGGATGTGTTCTAGCCACGAAATTTTTTGGAGAGGCTAGAATACATTAAGAAAAATAGAAATCGTTTTTGGAAATTACACCTAGAGACGACTTAATTAGATTATTAGTCAGTTTTTAAATATTTCCTAACTATAAACTTAGGGAATATGATTAATTAATCATAATTAGTAAGTCATGGTGTGAATGTTGTACACATAATATTTCATAGTTTCTTAATAATAAAACCCTCAGCTGTTGCACCAATTTTCCCAAGTTGGGTTTTTCTGGGGACATTGGTCCAAAAATAACAATGTTACTTTGTGTGTGTGCATATATTTCTTCCAGCGTTTATTTTTCTTTCATAGTTTATTTGTGTAAGTTGCAATGTGATTGATTCGTATTTGATGTAGCAAATAGTAAATAAATTTTTAAGAATTAATTTAACAATTAGGAGAATTAATTCCAGTTGCTGCAATAGGATTCGGGGCTTGCCAAATTTTCATACTAGTCATCTTAAAAAAGAGGGGCCAAAAATTATAAAAAGAGAAAAGAAGGAGAAAAGAGAGGTTGATCACCAATGTTCTTGGACCAACACCTAGTTCCCTGGGCTATGGAGTCTATGATGATTCAAAATTAGCTAAACCTGTCCTTAAGGAGGCTAGCCACTAAATATTGATGCTCTAGCCACCAACCTTTGACGTTTACCCACCAAAAATTTATGCAGTTTCATGGAAGAAAAACAAAATCTCATCCACTAGGAACATTCATCAATTGTCATGCAATGAGTAACATATGCAATTGCCAACCAAATTACTTTCCAAAATGATATTCAAAAAATTAGGTCACAAGAGCATTAATGGGACACAACTATTCCACACAACAAAAATAATTCCAAGAAAAATATTCAACACTTAAAAAACTACAATATGATATATCCTTCCAAAAATCATGAATTAGCTTTGTTGACCACACTTTGTCAACTACCCCATAGCAGTATACCCCCATTTTTTCAAATGGGATTCGTCATGTTCGACGTGGTCGTGCCATTCAAATTCCATCATCAGTCGACAGTTTTATGAATAATGTAAACCCATTATGCATATTATGATGTAAATGATCTAAGACCGTCAATGTATGTAACAACCTAGGTAAGCCTAGTATGTTGGTGATGATTTCTATCCTAGGAGGTTTTTTGTCTCACTGATTCACGTAAGTGATCGGCAGAGTTTTTCCCTCCAGCCTCACCCCAAAGCTAGGGTGGATTTTGTTTTCAGCGTGCTTAGTGAGTCCTAGTGTTTTCTATCGAGTCCTTGTAAAAGTAGTTTGAGCTACTTGGTCTACTAGATCATGTTTTGAGTCGCAGAACTGGGTATTTATTTGAGGGTCTATACGAATGGGTATTCCCCCTTCATGTGTCTAAATGTATTATCTTATGTAAAGAGGGTTGGAAAAATAATTAAAATCCCCTCTCAGTCAATTAATTAAATTTTCTGGTTAATTAATTACAAAAATCAAAAGCCAAAAATTTAATTAATTTAGGGTCCTAAGTTAGGATTAAATCTTTCAAAGGCAAAATTCGTTGGTCCTTAAAAAATGAATTTTTAAAGGCCCCCAGGCCAAGGGAAAATTGCGAATTTTAAGAAATTTTGGACCCTTGGGCTTAGGTGGTTAAGTCAAAGTCAAAATTTTTGGGTAATTAACTCAAAAATAGCATTTTTGAGTTAATTAAAATGGATTTAAATTATAAATTCGTTTTTTCCTCAAATTTATAATTTCGACGGTCCAGATTAAAAGATGATTAAATCTTATCGACGGTCGAGATTATTTTGACATGGATCAACTGAACTAGCTGTTGGAGATTTTGTCCTATAAATTAAAGGTCTTTGTCAGTCTTGAGTCATCCGATCTTAGGATCATGCACTTGTTCTTGGAAGCTCTTGTAATTTCTTTTGATGAATAAAGCATAAAGACTTTGGGGTTACAAATTTTGGTGTTCCTTTTCCAGATCTATGTGGTGATTCATTTCTAAACTCTGCTACTTTATTTTTGCATTTTATGGTTGATGGCCTTCATAGATTAATCTGCATATAGGTATCTTGTGCAGTTTTCTGGGTTCATAAAATGACATTTTGATTTTTCTGAAGGATCTCATGTTATTTTCTTAAATCTCTATCAGTCTAAAGTTTAGATCTAAGTGTGCAGGGAAATTTTTTTAAATATTTGAGCGTCTGGGGAAGTCTTCAGTTGGACCAGCCGACTCTCAGATTCGTAAATCTGGAAAAGCCCATTATTTCTAATTTCTTGAATCTATTTTATGAATTTTGTTTTTACAGGGTCTTTTAAGGCTTGTGCCTCACTTTAAAACTTCAAATTTCCTAAAATTGTGCTAAAATGGATTCAAATCTGGCCATGAGGGCCTCAGATCTGTAATTTAGATTGTAAATTTGTATTTTATTAGGGCTGTAAGGGTTTAATAATTTTTTTTTTGGTGTATATATTTTCTAGGGTCTGACTGGTTTTGCAGGTTGCAGGGTTTTCTCAGAAATGTTTTTTAGATTTGAGCCAGATCTAACCCCCAAGGGCGAGATCTGGCTTCAAAATCTCAATTGTGGGCAAAATCTGAGTGTTATTCGATTTAAGGAGGATCAAAATCTGGGTTTTGATAGGAAAAATTTTCAAGTTTTGTTGGATGTCTTGGGTTATCCACTGCACAAAGATTGTTTCTGTCTGCTGCCAAAAACTTACCCTGCGTTCTCCTAGCTGCGTTTGTCAACTCCCTTATTTACCATCGATTTCACTGATTATCTCTATCTCATTTCCTCATCAACGCTGCTCCCATTTCTCTGCACTGCATTTAACGTGGCTATTGATCTTTAGCCTCGCCTCTGCCTTCACACCTTGCCGTCCTGCGTAGCCCTCAAATCTCCCATTCGATCTGCAAGTCGATTCCCATCTCCTTACCTATCCGAAGACTATCGCTGGCTTTCCAAATCCGCCCTTCCTCTGCCCATCGAACCCTGCGCCTCAAAACATACGCTCCATTCTTCGACCCTCGACCTACATCAATCCTGCCATTGAAAACTTGTGTCGTCCAGCCCTCATCCTAATGCCGCCATTCAATCCATTTCATCTGCCCTAGCCGCATACGCAAACCTTCCTCCAACGTCCATCGACTAAGCTCCAACCTGCAATACAACAAAGAAACGAATGCATACACAATTATAAAACCCGCATTTAAATTTTGGTTCGATGTTATTCTTGTAAAGGTTTTAATTTAGTGCATAGTTGGATTTTTTGTGTCGTAGTGTTAGTCGTTTAGTTAGGTGTTAGGTTTTAAATATAGTTTGGTTTCGTTTTAGTTTTGATAGCATAGGTTTTAGTTTTAATTTTTGTTGTTGTTTCAGATTTAACTTAGTTTAGTTTAGATTTGTTTAAAGTTAACTTTAGCTTTAGTTTGGGATTTTAAATTTTAATGTAAATCTTAGTTAATTTTTAACTTAGTTTCATCTAGTTTAATTTTAATTCTAGTTTTGTTTAGATTTAGATTCTAATTTTTAGATTAGAATTTTTATTTAGATTTAGATTTTTAATTGGTTTTAGATTTAAAAAATAATAAAAAATATAAAAAATATAAAAAATTCAAAATTCTAAAAATTTCAAAGTCTTATAGTCAAATGAGCCTAAATTTTCTATTTGAAATTTGACTGTGGAGCATTTTTATTTTCGAACTGGGTTATAATCGAAACATCATAAATTCGGAAATATTTCAAGCATCTGGCATTTACACTTAATGATCGTTTCATGATAGCTTTGCTTCAGTATCTTAATGAATGATCGTGGTGCTTTTTATTGAACTTCATTGTGGTCACAGCAACAGTTATACATCTAATACTTAACTTTAATTGCATAACGGGATCTTTTAACTCCATAAGGCACTGGTTTTAATGTAATTGATCTTGGAAATCTCGTTAATTTTATCAAGTATTTGGTGTTTTAGCTGTTTCTCCTAGATTCTTCCTCTTCATTTATAATAGGGTCTACCTCCCTTAGCTTGCAAGGAGACAACTTAGATAGAGAGATTGGGGATCAGGTTGACAGTGCCCGATCTGAGCTGTTGTCGTGGTGCCTAGACAATCTGTGCGACAACAAGCTCCAAACAAGATCGAAAATTTAGTTGCAAATATCAAAATGCATCATAGAACCTCCAATAGATTCCAAGATAAAAAGTGTGAAGTTTACAAGAGAAGAATCCAAGTGATGATGATTCTTTCTCACAATCAGAGGTTGAATTTCTATTCTAAATACCCTAACATTACACTAATCTGCAAAAATAAGGCCTTGGTGGTCATAAGCTGACCAAGTAGCTATGATAAATATTGAATCAACCGTCCAAGAACTAGCGGAAATGATGATGTCATATTGATGTGAGGCCATAATGACCCTATAATCCATGCCCAATGTACCCAAGTAAAAACAAGCATAAGCACCCGATTTCACAATGAAAGACACACCTTTTGGATTAGATTGCCCATTCTCAAACATATGCTCTCGATAGATGGGTGAGGGGACATATGATTGGATCAGTGAGCGGATATCGAATGGCACAATATATTGGTTACATTGGTGCCTGTCAGGGGTTGTTGGTTGGCTGGCGGATGAAGACAAATATGGGAGAAAAATTCCCATATGGGGTCACCCACTTTTGGTGGGTAACAATTCTCATGAGCACAAATACCTTGGACAGTTGGTTCCCATGAAATTGAGATTTCTTTCAATGCCATGTTCACTAACTCAACATTTGAAATCTTCTACGCAACTGTTGCAAGTTGATCATGAATCTATGTGACCTTCATAAGGTAATTGGCTATCTCTATGGATTTGAGTTTGTTTCGAAATATCATGTTCCTATTTATGTTTTCACTTTGGTAGAGGCCAACCAAAGCATTGAACATATCTTTTGTAGTTTTCTTCTCCGATCTATGAGGGATCAAATAATTCGTTATTGCATCCATGATCAGCTTCTTGGAGTTCACTTCCTTTTTCTTCTGAGCTACCAACTATTGCAGATCCCTAGGTTAAGGCACAACATCCTCGATATTATCTTAGAGATCATTTTCTTCTAATAAAAGTGAAAGCCTTACTATCCATGGCAAGGAATTTGAGGAACCATCCAGTGTATCCTCAAATCTAAGGCTAGCTGAGGCCATCTCTGAGATCTAATACACAATTTTGTCTATCCTCGAGTCCAAGGCTAGTTGAGGCCATCTCTAAGATATAGTACACGAACCTCTGGATTGGAAAATTAATCTTTAAAAAATATATTGAAACCCTCTGATTGCTAGTCCTTTCTGGCAGTGGATTTACTACTGTAAACCCTTGAGAATCTCAATCAAATAAATAGCTCTGGTACCATGTAAATTTTTCAAACTAGGTGACTGTTGTCTTAGCGTTCTCTCATTAAATAACTTAAAATAGATTCAACAACATAAAATTAAAATTCTGAACATTCATCAATTGCATAATAGATGAACATTGAACAACAGAATAAATAAAATACATACATAAGGTATTCTCCTTACAACTCAGAATTTTATCCCTTTGATCAAAGCAAACAAGGTTTCCTCCAACTTGCTTGAACCAGAAGCTAAACAGTCATTAAAATCTCCTAGATCTGAAGTGTAAAGCTTGCATATAAAACACTATAGCTACAACAATACAACTTGCACTGATTTTTCCTTTAGTGGACAACACCAAACCACACTCCAACAATCCATAGAAGACAGCGTATGACCTCTTTTGAAGGTGTACAGCCCATGCAGGAAGAAAAATCAGCTACAACAGTGGTATGGCCTCTATGGCCTGCTGGTCTTGCTGAGATCTTTAGCAATCTGTTCTTTTTCTTCTTGAATGCACTTTTCCCTCCTTCCAAATCTCTTGCTCTCTTCTCATGTGAGGTATACCTCTATGTCTCTTGTCTTATTTATGCTTTGAGAAGCAAACTAATCTCCTAAATCCTAGCTGCCACCTATCTCGATCTTGAGATGTATGGCTAAAATTAAATGCCAATCTTAATCAGTAATGTTATAGAACTTCTAGAGCATTTCATTTAGAATCCTAAGACTAAGTTAATTTCAAAACATTAGACTTTCATTTTTTCTTTTAAATTTTTTTTTCAAGTGAAATTACAAGAGAGAATTAGTGATCACTTTCCAAGGTGATCACCAATGAAATTTCTTCAAAAACTTTTTTCAGATTCACATTGAAACTTGTGCAAGAAGTTTTTGCTCAAGTTACATTCTTCGACGGGTCCATTTTTCTATGATGGGATACACATTTTCCAATGAAGTACAAATTATGATTGGGTTTGTGTAGTGTTGGTCTCGTTTTGTACTTGTTACAACAAAATCTCACACTTCTTTAGATAAAGCCCACAAAATTAAGTGTGAGACCCTATGTACTTAGGATGGGGCCATTGTCACCTCACTAGCCCTCCTCTTGCTTCTAGCATACTCTCCTTTGGCTTAAGGGTGGTTCTCCTTACTAGATCGTAGGGATAAAATGGCCAAGTCAAACCAAGTTAGGAGCCCCTAGGCTTCTACTTCTATCACCACCAATCAAAGGATTAAACAATTAGGGTTTAAGGTGGATCTTGAAGATAGGATTTACAGGGTTTTAAGGGTAATTTCCATGTTTGAGCTCAAAGAGAAGGTCCCCAAACACACAATCATGGAATTACAAGGTGGTTTTGGAGAGTAAACCCTAGCAAAACAAATTAACGGATTTTAAAGGGAACAATGGTGATGGAGGATAAAGGATCAATGCTTTATCTCGCCAATATATTTTTGGGGGCATATGGGGTCAAGTATCATCATGTTTGAAGATAATTGAAGTAGATTTAGGTTCACAAGAATAGGGGAAGTCCACTAACTATCCCTAGACTTTTCGATTTTCAGGGATGAGATAATGGAAGGAGCCCACCTACTTTATACTTAATTTTTGGAAGAAGGGTTTGTATAAGAAGGATGAAAATACCATACCATACCCACCTACTTTATACTTAATTTCCATCATTCATAAACATAACTAAGACAAAGAAAGTCTGCTTAGATGATCATGCATTCATCCATGCTTCACCAACGACCATCCGAAAAAAGAGTGAAATCCACATCAATGAGGCCTCAACTCATCCCATAGGTCGCACATCTCATCCATCCATAAAAAAATTATAAGAAGATAAAATTGGGGAAATTTTATACTTGCTAAGGTATTTCTCCCCCAATCCAACCATGAGAAAATAAGAAGTGTCCCTCTCTTTATAGTGAGAGAGACTCTAGTTCCTTTTATAGTAAAATATTATTTTTCTAACTGAAAGCCTCTAATCTAACCTATGGAGGGGTTTAAAGCCCTCTACGTTAATTAATCGTCCAAAATAATACAATTTAGGGGCTTGTCAAGATGTACAAAATTTTCATCAATAACCCCCAAAGAAGGGACACCTTCATGAAGAAGGACTTTGGCTCATAGCATCCAGCCTCCAAAGGCCCGTCAAAGCTTGTACCCTTGGACAACTAGCTCAACTCTCCAAAGTGGACATGTCCTATAAATAGATCCTGTTATTACTCCGCTAGATTCCCAAGGCTGAAGAAGGAATCCCCATAGAGGTAACCACAGACCAAGCTTTTGACTTTATAGCTAGCCCTATCAAGTGGGAGAGGGCTCTCTCCAAAAGGTCACAACTAGGAGGGCTGGAGGAATTAGGGTTTTTAGGCTAGATATTGAATGCAGGGGTTGTTTTTATTTGTTTTGGTTAGGTTATCACTGAATGAAGAAATTAGGTCAAGGGAGCTAGGTCAGGGAAAATGAGATAGGGTTGTAGGGATCAATGGGGCAAGGTAGGCATAAGGCTTATCACTTAAAGATGATTGTGATGAGATATTTTTGAGACTGAGGAGAAGCTAGGAAGATCATGGGAGATGTATTCTTCCTAGACAGAAGAAAATGGTCAAACTATGATCAATTCCCCAAAACAAAGCATGAGCAAGCATGTGTTCTGATTATCAAACTTGAAAGAGATCATACCATAGAGATGAGGTGAACATGAATACAATACATTCTAACATATGAAACTGAAGAAAAGACAATGATAAACATCATACCACAAGTATCCCAAAAAATAGTTGCGACTCTTTATTAGCTGGCCAAACTGAGTACAATAGTTCCTTGATCAATAAGAAAACCTACAAACTAATTCCAACCCTTGCTAAGAGTGAAGAAAGGGACTAAATAGACATAAAAACATCATTCACTCATCCTCAGGGGTTGAATCCATGAGGTGAGGAAGAGATCCACAAAATACTGAACTGAAAACAGGAGTGTAGGATTTTCCAAGTGACTCACTCCTCATCACATTCAATTGATTCATTATGACTCAATGATGACTTTTACTCGATGAATCTACCCTAGGTAACTAATCTCAAACATAATTACATTTATCATCATTAATTACATGAGTAGAAACATGATTTCTTGAAGAAAAGTCAAAATTTCAGAGAAACTTGGAAAAAATCAGCAAATTGGTCATTTGCGTCCTCCACTGTGCATTTGTGCCCTGGCAATGTCATTTGCGCCTTCTGTGTTTAGGGCCACTTTTGGCTGACCTACAGGTGTCCAAATCAGACCCAAGATGGCTTGTTGGAAACCCTACCCGTCATCTTTCTGAATATGCCTCAAGTTATAAAAATGGAGGTCATTTTCCCCCTCAAAAATACATTCTCCCAGGACTGGTAATTGCGCAGCGCCTAGGTCAAAAAATATGTAGAAAGGTGATTTTTTGATGGTTTTTGAACTTTTCACCTATCAAAAATGCAAACCAAGGCTGGAAACATGGTTTTATGAGATGCTTTGGTCATTAGGAATCTAATGGCGCCTTTCTTCTCCTCAAAAAGTGCCCCAATTATTTGCATAGCGCCTAGGGCGCTGCACAAATGCCCAATTTTCTGCTAAATGTCTGTCCCAAAACACACAGAAATTTCTAGATTTTACAAAAAAGTTAGGAAATGCCTCAAAATTGTTGGAATGGTTGATGATGATGTATCTAGGCTTGGAGGGAAGCCTCAACAAGAATGTCCAATTTCTTCTTCTCCTCCATGGTCAAATCTTCAATTTTTGCATTGGCACTTTTGAGCTTGGCCAATGCAATTTTCTCCTTCAGTGCATGATGTTTGACCTTCCTCCTCAATAGGTCATTATCCTTATTTTCCTTTGCTAGCAGCTTCTCCAAGTGTTGATTGGCTCTATCAAGCCATGGCTCCTTGTTCTCATGGATCACAATAGCAAGCTGCTCATTTAGGGTTAGTTGATTAGCAAGCTCAGCTTCCCTTTGTCTCTCTAGAGATAGAGCTCTTTTCAGCCCTCTAGTTCTAGGTCTATGTCTTGGTACTTGTTCCTCATGTTCATCATCAAGTAAGCCATACTTCTCCAGTGTTTCATCTAGCATGACTTTGGCCTTTTCTGCCTCCCTTTGAGCAGTGAAATACTTAACCTCATCAATGACCTGTTTGGTCTTCAATTGCTCATTTTCTTGCTCAAGGGAGTGTATGACATATCTGGCCCTGTCAAGATTAGTTTGAAGCTCACTAATCTTGGCATCCTTACTTTTTATGGCTGCATTTGCGATTTTGTCATCTTCATCCTCATCTAAGTCAACAAGATGAAATTCTTGTTCTATTTCATGAGTATCCTCCTCATCATGAATGATTGGCTCAATGACCTTCTCTTTGTCTTTGTCTACTTGTTGTGTTGTTGTAGAAGGAATGGCCCCTTCCACTCCATGTGGAGCAAACACATGGCTGTGGCCTCTCAGGTAGGTTTTGGCAATGGCTCGACCTCAACCATACTAGCCAATTTAGGCTTAATGTCCTCAATCCTGCTAGGTGACCCAAAATCATGATGAGATGGAGATGAAGGATCATGATGAGATGGGGATGAAGGAGGTGAAGGGGATTGATTTGATGATGATGTGTGCCATGGGCTGAGATGGAGGGATGGAAGTGGATGGATGGGATGATGAAGGGACATTTTGTGCATGCTGAGTGGATGGCTCATTAAAAATATCATTAGCTTTGAAGGTGCTCCATGCAATGTTTAGTTGATTGAGATGGTGGAGGACTATGAATTTTGTGAGAGAATGATGGAATAGGCTTTTCATTTGTTGTTCGTACTCCTTCTTCTGGGCAATGTATGCCATCTACTCTATACTCTCGAAAAGATAATAAGGTATGTTAAGCATCCTTACCCTAGTGAAATGCATCAAGAGCTGGATGTGATAGGAATAGAGCCTTGAAAATATGCATTCACATGAAAAATATTTCATGATTATCTACATCATTGGGGCATATTTGTCTAGGAAAGAACCTCTTTGTTTGATTTTGGTGTCTTGGTTTTAGGAAGAAGTCAAAATCCAGTTTCTTCAACTTACCTTTCTTGAACCACTTCTCCCCAACATTTGGGATCGCTGTAGCAGCTGAAATACTGGCAGTGGATAGAGTAAAAGTGACACCATCTAATGTAACTTGGTTTTCATAGAGCCCGGATATGAAAAGTCTAGTCAACATGGGATGGTGTTGGACCCTCTGAATTTTCTCACAAAATCATAACAACCAACATGTTTGAGGCATGTCACAGTGAATGGGGAAGCCAAGAGTTCCCTAGTGTAGGTTTGTTCTAGTCTGAGCACTCTTCCCCCTTTATGTGGCCTCCTCACCTCTATTTCCTCTCCTTCATTGTATGATGTGTATTCTTCCTCTATTGCCATGGTGTATTCTTCTTCCAACAGGGCTCGATGAATTAGGGTTATTAGGTTAGGTATGAGTGCAGAGGTTGTTTTGATTTGATTGGGTTGGGTTTCACTAGATGAAGATATTAGGTCAAGGGAGCTAGGTCATGGCAAATGAGATAGGGTTGTAGAGATTCAATGGGGCAAGGTAGGAATAAGGCTTAACACTTTAAAGATGATTTTGATAAGATGGTTTTAAGACTGATGAGAAGATAGGAAGAGCATGGGAGATGTATTCTTCCTAAATAGAGGAAATGGACAAATTATGATATCTTCCCCTAAACAGAGCATGAGCAAGCATGTTTTCTGCCTATCAATTTGAAAGAAATGATACAATAGAGATGTAATGAACATGAATACAACACATTCTAACATATGAAAGTGAAGGAAAAGCAATGATAAACATCATACCACATGTATCCAAAAAAATAGTTGCAACTCTTCTTTATTAACTGGCCAAAACTGAGTACAATAGTTCCTTGATCAATAAGCTAACATCCAAACTAATTCCAACCCTTGCTCAGTGTGAAGAAAGGGGCTAAATAGACATCAAACAAGCCTCACTCATCCTCAGGGGTCGAATCCATGAGGTGAGGAGGAGATCCACTAATTCTGAACTGAAAACTAAAGTGTAGGATGGTCCAAGTGACTCACTCCTTATTACATTCAAACTGATTCATTTTGACTAAAGGATAACTTTACCTAATGAATCTACCCCAAGGTAACTTATCCTTGACATAATTACATTTACCATGATGAAGTACATTAATAGAAAGATGATTTTCTGAGATAAAATCAAAATTTACAGTGAAAAACCAAAAAGATCATTAAACTGTCATATGCACCATTTTCCTGTCATATGCGTAGCGCCTTAAGGATGAGTGCCCTCCATGTTAAAGGCAACTTTTGACTAACCTACAGGTGTCCAAATCAGGCCCAAGATGTCTTGTTGGAAAACTTTTCAAGTCCTCTTTCTGAATATGCCTCCATCTCTCAAAATGATGTTGATTTGACCCTTCAAAATTGCAATCTCCTAAGACTGCTCTGTGCGCAGCCCCTAGGCAAAAATATGGGCAGAAACATGATTTTTTAGTGGTTTTTTTCCCTTTTGACCTCCTGAATCTGCAAATGAAGGATGGCAAAGTGGTTTTGCTGATTGTATTTGTTATTATGAATCCACTGGTGGTGAATTTTTGCCCAAAAAATGCCCCTATCATTTGCGCAACACCTAGGGTGCTGCACATATGACAAATTTTCTGATATTTCCTTATTCAGAACAACACGGTCAAACTCAAAATTTGCTAAAATGTTTCAACTTGTCTCAAAATTTGTGGAGAGGATGCTGATGAGGTGGCTAGGCTTGGAGTGAAGCCTCGGCAAGTATGTCTAACCTCTCCTCCTTTTGATGGGTTAGGGCTTCAATTTTCCCATTGGCTGCCTTAAGCTTGGCCATTGCATTTTTCTCCTTTAGGGCATGGTGTTTGACTTTCCTCCTCAATAGGTCATTGTCTTTATTAGCCTTTGCTAGTAGATTCTCCAAGTGATGATTGGCTCTATCAAGCCATGGCTCCTTGTTTTCACTGATCACTATAGCACGCTACTCATTTAGGGTTAGTTGATTAGCAAGCTCAGCTTCCCTTTGTCTCTCTAGAGCTAGAGCTCTTTTCAGTCCTCTAGTTATGGGTTTCTTTCTTCGTACTTGTTCCTCTTTTTCATCAAGCAAGCCATACTTTTCAAGTGTTTCATATACCATGGCTTTGGCCTTTTCTGCCTCCCTTTGAGCAGTGACATACTTGACCTCATCAATGACCTGTTTGGTCTTTAATTGCTCATTCTCCTACTCAAGGAAGTATATGACATATTTGGGCCTGTCAAGATTAGTCTTGAGCTCACTAATCTTGGCATCCTTTCCTTTGATGGCTGCATTAGTGATTTTGTCATTTTCATCATCATCTAGGTCAACAAGCTGAAATTCCTGCTCTGTTTCATGAATGTCCTCCTCATCATGAATGACTGCCTCAATGACCTTCTCTTTGCCTTTGTCCACTTGCTTTGTTGATGTAGAAGGCATGGCCTCTTCCACTCTATGTGGAGCAAAAACATGCCTGTGATCTCTCTGGTAGGTTTTTTGTAATGGCTCAACCTCAACCATAATAGCCCTCTTAGGCTCATTGACCTCAATCCTGCCGGGTGATCCAATCTCAGTATGAAATGGAGATGAAGGGGCTGAAATAGGTGGAGTGTGATATGATGAGGATGAAGGTGATATGGGTTGTACCAAGATTCTGGACTTGTATGCAATCAACTTTAGGATCTCTATTAAACTTAAGTACAACTTATCATCTTGAGACTGACTTGGCAAACAAAAATTTTTAGAAACATCACTTTCTTTAATCCTTAGTTGATGATAACTTGATCATACATCGATCTTTGAAAAAATCACAACTCCTTTCATTTGATAAAAAAGGTCATCAATTCATTGATTTGATTGGGTTGGGTTTCACTGGATGAAGATATTAGGTCAAGGGATCTAGGTCAGGGAAAATGAGATAGGGTTGTAGAGATTCAATGGGGCAAGGTAGGCATAAGGCTTAACACTTTAAAGATGATTGTGATGAGATGGTTTTAATACTGATGAGAAGTTAGGAAGAGCATGGGAGATGTATTCTTCCTAAACAGAGGAAAATGGACAAATTATGATATCTTTCCCTAAATAGAGCATGAACAAGCATGTGTTCTACCTATCAACTTGAAAGAAATCATACAATATAAATATAATGAACATGAATACAACACATTCTAACATACGAAAGTGAAGGAAAAACAATGATAAACATCATACAACATGTATCCCAAAAAATAGTTGCAACTCTTCTTTATTAACTGGCCAAAACTGAGTACAATAGTTCCTTGATCAATAAGCTAACATCCAAACTGATTCCAACCCATGCTTAGTGTGAAAATAGGGGCTAAATAGACATCAAACAAGCTTCACTCGTCCTCAGGGGTCAAATCCATGAGGTGAGGAAAATATCCACTAATTTCTGAACTGAACGTTGAAGTGTAGGATGGTCCAAGTGACTCACTCCTCATTACATTCAAACTGTTACATTTTGACTAAAGGATAAATTTGACATAATTACATTTCCCATGATGAATTACATTAATAGAAATATGATTTTTTTGAGATCAAAATTTACAGTGAAAAACCAAAAAGATTAGCAAACTGTCATATGCGCCATTTCCCTGTCATATGCGCAGCGCCTTAAGGCTGTGCGCCCTCCATGTTCAAGGCAACTTTTGACTGACCTACAGGTGTCCAAATTAGGTCCAAGATGGCTTGTTGGAAAGCTTGTCAAGTCCTCTTTCTGAATATGCCTCCACCTCTCAAAATGATGTTGATTTGACCCTCAAAATTGCAATCTCCTAAGACTACCTTGTGTGCAGCGCCAAGGAAAAAATATGGGCAGAAACATGGATTTTTGGTGGTTTTTTGCCCTTTTGACCTCCTGAATATGCAAATGAAGGATGGAAAAGTGGTTTTCCTGACTTTATTTGTTATTACGAATCCACTGGTGGTGACCTTTTGCCCAAAAACTATCCCTATCATTTTCACAACGCCGAGGGTGTTGCGCATATGACAAATTTGCTGATATTTCCTTGTTCAGAAAAACACAGTCAAACTCAAAATTTTCTAAAATGTTTCAACTTTCCTCATAATTGGTGGAGAGGATGCTGATGAGGTGGCTAGTCTTGGAGTGAAGCCTCAGCAAGTATGTCCAAGCTCTCCTTCTCCTTTTAATGGGTTAGGGCTTCAATTTTCTCATTGGCTGCCTTAAGCTTGGCCATTGCAATTTTCTCCTTTAGGGCATGGTGTTTGACTTTCCTCCTCAATAGGTCACTGTCTTTATTAGCCTTTGCTAGCAGCTTCTCGAAGTGTTGATTGGCTCTATCAAGCCATGGCTCCCTGTTTTCATTGATCACTATAGCAAGCTGCTCATTTAGGG
The DNA here is from genome assembly GCA_034641835.2 of Pinus albicaulis. Lineage (NCBI taxonomy): Eukaryota > Viridiplantae > Streptophyta > Pinopsida > Pinales > Pinaceae > Pinus > Pinus albicaulis. The sequence goes on from JAXQQM020081755.1 coordinate 115,556, forward strand.
TTAGCTGATCAGCAAGCTCAGCTTCCCTTTGTCTTTCTAGAGCTAGAGCTCTTTTCAGCCCTCTAGTTCTAGGTTACTTTCTTGGTACTTGTTCCTTTTTTTCATCAAGCAAGCCATACTTTTTAAGTGTTTCATCTAGCATGGATTTGGCCTTTTCTGCCTCTCTTTGAGCAGTGACATACTTGACCTTATCAATGACCTGTTTGTTCTTTAATTGCTCATTCTCCTGCTCAAGGAAGTATATGAAATATTTGGCCCTGTCAAGATTAGTTTGGAGCTCACTAATCTTGGCATCCTTTCCTCTGATGGCTGCATTAGTGATTTTGTTATTTTCATCCTCATCTAGGTCAACAAGCTGAAATTCTTGCTCTATTTCATGAGTGTCCTCCTCATCATGAATGACTACCTCAATGACCTTCTCTTTGTCTTTTTCCACCTGCTTTGTTGATGTAGAAGGCATGGACCCTTCCACTCTATGTGGAGAAAATACATGCCTGTGACCTCTCTGGTAGGTTTTTGGCAATGACTGAACCTCAACCATAATAGCCCTCTTAGGCTCATTGACATCAATGTTGCTGGGTGATCCAATCTTAGTATGAAATGGAGATGAAGGGGGTGAAATGGGTGGAGTGTGATCTGATGAGGATAAAGGTGATATGGGCTAAGATGGAGGGATGGAAGGGGGTGGCTGGGATGATGAAGGTACATTTTGTGCATGCTGAGTAGGAGGGTCTCTAAATATATCATGGGCTATGAAGGTATCCCATGCAATGTTTAGTTGATTGAGATGATATAGGACTATGATTTGAATTAAGGAATGATGGAAAAGACTTTTCATTTGATGTTCATATTCCCTTTTCTGGACAATGAATGCCATCTTATCTATGCTTTGGAAAATGCAGTAGGGTATGCTCAATAGTTTTACCCTAGTGAAATGCATCAACAGGCGGATGTGATAAGTATAAAGTCTTGAAAATCTACCCTCGCATGAAAAGTATTTCATGATTACTTTCATCATCGGTGCATATCTGTCGTGGAGGTGGGAAAAAGGAAAGAACCTCTTTTTCTCATTCTTATACCTCGGTTTCAGGAAGGGCTCAAAGTAGTTTTCATCCAAATCACTCTTTTTGAACCACTTCTCCCCAACATTCGGGATCCCGATGGCAGCTGAAATGATGGCAATTCAGACGGTAAAGGTGACTCCAGCTAAAGTGACTTGGTTGTTGTGGAGGTTGGATATGAATAGCCTGGTCAACATGTCATGGTGCTGAACCCTCTGAATTTGTTAACAAAATTCATAACAACTAACATGTTTGAAACATGTTACTGTCATTGGAGAAGCCAAAAGTTCCCTAGTGGTTGTAGGTTCAAGTCTGATTATCTTGCCCCCTTTATGTGGCCTCCTAGCCTTTGTTTCCTCTTCCTCACTGTATGGTCTGTTATGCTCTTCTTCTACTGCCATGGTGTTTTTATGTCCAAAACTCTAGGGAAGTATATGATAATGTGGAAGGTGACTTTTGGGGATAGGAAATGGGGAAAGGGAAATTTGTGGGAGATAGTGTTAGGGATATGAGAAATGGGGGAAGGGAAAAGGAGTGATAGTGTGATGGGAATTAGGATGGGGAATTGGGGATTAAAGGGAATTTTAGGATGGGGAATTGGGAGCCTAGGTAAAAGGAGCACCTAGGGCTTAGGGTTTTAAGATTTAAAAGCTTAGGGACAGGGATTGTAATAAGAGAGGCTTTGGGAAAGAGTATTTGCAATGTGGAAATGGTATGAGAGTGTAAGGGAAATGGGTTTTAGGAGTTGTGAGCGTTAGGGAGGAAAACTAGGGTTTTGAGTGAGTTTACACAAAATTCTTCAAGCAATTTATACAACACCAACCAATAAAATTTGAGGGAGGAGAGAAATGGATTTTGACCTTTACTTACTTGCTAGAGGCTGATGAGATTGATGTTGTAGCTCTAGAGGTGATTTGGGAAAATTTTGAAGCGTTTTGGGCTTTGTTGGACATATGCGCAACGCCTTAAGGTTGTGCGCAATGCCTTCTGTATGTGCGCAACGCCTTCAAAATATGCGTCCATCTACTCAGTTTTTCTCCAATTTGGCCCAGAAAATCGAAAATTCGCTCTCCTCAAGTGTTTACTCGGTAGAATAGGAGGCATCTGAATTTCAAATTGATGTCTAAGAGTCTTTAATACTTGAGTGAATTTTGATTTAGATCAAAAATCCACTTTTCCTATGTTTCTTTTCACGTTTTTGAAAGCATGTTAAATATTCTTTTTTTTTTACTTTTCTTCTTTGCAGGATGAAGTTGTTGGAGTTTGGCACTTTTCACTTTGATTTGGTGGTCTTTAGTTTGGCATATAAAGTTGGAGTTGGCATCTTTTGGAGAGTAACTTATTACATATAGGAAGCATAAAATTACATAAAAAATGAAATAAATTAAAACTCTATTTTTAAATAAAATTACATTTGATTATGAAAATCGTACTTGAAACCATGATTACAACTTAAAAAATATCATATTTACATGCTGATAATCCTTTGCAGATGGTAATGAAATGTTTATTGAGTCACTCTCACACCTTTTGCTGACCTTGTTGGGATGAAATGGTGCATTTTTGGACCTTGAACAATGAAACCTAATTGACCTAATGGGACCTTGAATGACCTGACTCCTTGGTTGACTTTGACTGACATAAGATAGTGAAATGAGCTTTTCAAAAGTGTTTTTATGCTCAGCAAGACATTAAGGTGGGCCAGCAAATGTGAAATTTTGAGAGAGAGTGAGGTTTTATGACTAGGGCTACCATCAGTGAATCAATTTTTTGCATGACCTAATGGAATGATAAAAAATTCTGAGTGGGACCCCTAAAATGAATATGAAAAGAGTAATTTTGATCACTGATGGCAGAATGCCTATTCTGACTCTAACAGTGCCTAGATTGTTGTATTTAGATTTTGCCTAATAATATAAATCCTCTAGAGCTAGTTCACTGGTTTTCCCGCATTGGGTTTTTCCGAGGACATTTGTCCGAAAAATCGTGTGTAATCTTGGCACATGTGTGTACTGTTCAGTAAATGATTTGTAGATGTGTAGGCTGCAGTTTGTGTCTGCTTTAGTATTTTTCTCAATATTTCAGTGAAATAACTTGTTAAATGTTAATGAAACAAGTAGGTGAAGTAGATCTAGATATTGTAGTAGGGTTTCTGTTTTGAAACTTTCACATTCACCATGTTTGCAAACATCCCTCCAGTAGTGAGGTGGGGTGACTTGGTTTTGTAGCCCCAGAGCACTACAAATGGGCAGGATCCTTGAGGAGTCCACCTCTTGGATCAGTACTTGGCTACGAGGGCCCACAATATTCAGTGGCGGGATGGTCCAATGGCACTTGATGCAGTCATATGCCAGAGTGACAGTTGTAGAGATTAGTTGCAGTGAGATGGTAGGGAGTGCAGTGCAGAGTCGAGAGCAGTGCAGTTGGAACAGAGATGAGAGGGAGTTAGAGTGCAGATGTAGTGTTGGCAGTGGTTCAGGAGGGTCAACATTAGCACAGATGCAACACATCTCAGAGTTGTGAAATTCTTGGTGGGCAGCACTAACCAAACATCAACAAGATGAGAGGAGGTGGTGCAGAAACAAGATGGTGCTACTAGGAAGGCCACAGTACTAGAATACATTTTTCGCTAAGACGGAGTGTTAGTTTTGGTAGCATCGGATGTGTTCTAGCTACGAAATTTTGTGGAGAGGCTGGAATACATGTATTCTCCAAAACCCAAAAATCATTTATGGGAATTATACATAGAGACGACTTAAATAGATTATTACTTAGTTTTTAAATATTTCCTAAGTATAAACTTAGGGAATATGATTAATTAATCAAAATTAATTAGGTCATGGTGTGAATGTTGTACTCATAATATTTCACAACTGCCTAATAATAAAACCCTCAGTTGCTGCTTAATAATAGAGTCTACTCTGGGAGCTGCCTGTTTGTTTCCAAAACCGATTGTAGGTGTTGGTCTTGAGAATCTCATTCCTTCTCTTAATCTCCCTGAATGTGTTATAGATGTCTTCCTCCTTTTGCTCTGCAGTGGAAGTAGATGTGGGAGTTTGCACATTCTGTTGTTGGAATGGCATGGTGGCAGAGGATGTGGAGAAGATCAGGTGGCCACCTGCTAGAGATGAACTTGGTGAATCTCCAATTGTGATGATAGTTTGCTAGTTTTTCTCATTGCCTTGGTCAAGGCCCATGCTGATCTTGGCTCTCTTCCTATATTTCATTTTGAACTCCTTAGTGGAGGAATCGATGTCCATGTCTGTTTGATCCTCCCTGGTCCTCTTACTTCCTATTTCCTTTTCAGGCTCCTTTCCTTTGTCATCTTGAACTCCTGCCGCCTTCCTCTCTTGTGGAATTGGTGTTTGGATTCTTGAAGTAGAGATGACCTGCTCTTCAGCCTCATGGAGTGTGCCTGCCACCCATTCTTCTTGGTTCATGTACTTCTCTATATCCAATCTGTGGGTATGGATGTAGGGTGTGGACTTGTTTTCCACCCTCTTCTTGGAGATGATCCCCATTAGATCATAGGACCAGGTGAAAATGTGTGAATTTCATCTCTTTTAGCATTTTATCTGCCTCATCCCTTGCTGTTGCAAATGAATGGGCCGATTTGGGATTTGATCTTGAATTGTGACTTCTTCTTGGCCGAAACAAAGTGCACCTCACCAACATCTATCATTTGTCTAATATACTCAAGGGAAAAGATCCTCATGGAGAGGTATTTAAGTAGTTTATAGGGCGCCAATTCACTGCCATAAACCCTGATCTCTGTGTAGTTTTGGTAGAGATACCAGTCTGTTGTCCTGATCTTCTCTGTCAACTGCATCACTTTCTTGATTTCCTCACTGACTCTGGGCTCTGTGGTGCTGCTGAGTGCACTGATTGTTGGATGAACAAATAGGTCTGCAAATCTCTTGTATGAATAGTCTTCCTTCTCCTTTCTCAATAGAGTTGTCCAAAAAATGACAGATTGGGATTGAGAGTCTTCATCTTGCTTTATCATGTTGAATTCGAACTTGCTGGATTGAAAACAGGTAAACATGTACACCAACATAGAGTTGTATTTGAATACCCCTTCTGTTTGAAATTTCAAGAACTGATCATGGATTGCATCTGCAAGGAACTGAGCATAGTTGAACATAACTGTGGGCTTGGCATCTGCAGAGAGGATAGACAAGAAACCAATTATATGGCTTCATCTATCCACTGATCATTATGATAACCTAACAAAGAAGATAGGGTAGTGACAATGTGCTTGGTCCTTTTTGGGAAGGTGGATGATGGATATAGGGGATTTGCGGTAGGCCTTGGTGCATTGGGAGTCATGAAAAGCTCCAAGGTTTTGGCCCTGCTGGCAAAATCTAATGGCCCTGGTGGCAAAATCTAATCCTTGGTATAGTCCTATAAGGGCCTCATATGAAAAAGGGATAGTGTTCTCAACAATGTGGGCCTGCAACATCTCTTGAATGGATGGGGCATTTACATAAAATGAAATCTCTTCTACAGAGTTCACTATGGCTCTTTATTTAATGTCATAGAAAGATTGACATTTCCTAATTAGCTCAGGGCAGCTATGGGTTCTAGGGAAGATGTGATGTGGAAGCTTGGTCTCCCAAAGGCTGATATCATTTGCTTCGTCAAGGAGCTTATCCTTGAGCCAGTAGTAGACATCAAACAAGTCGAGGTCTGACTCTGTCTCGTGGATCTTGTAGTCACTGTCAGCCAAGGGAATATGGTCTAAGTCTACTTGGGGGTAGACCATGGGATTGAAAGGTTGCTGATCTGCCTTGGGAGGCATGATTTGCTTTTTCACTCTTTGTTTCACTTGTAATGGAGAATGGGTTGCAAGAGAAGGGGAATAGAGAAGGGGGAAACGGTATGAATTGATATTGAGGAAGTGGTAAGACCAAAGTGGATCGGGATCGGAAATGAATTAGCTGAAACGAGAATTGTAACTAGGCTCATAGAGTGCTGATTATTCCTTCTTTGATGTGCAATTTACCCTTCGGCCAAGGTATCTGGTCGTGATCTCCTCTGCAATTGTCTATAAATATCACAACCTGTAGCAATTCAATAGTAACAACAATGCAAACTTTGGCGCCATGGTGAATTCAGGTTTTAACGTGGCTGGAGGGTAACTGTTGAGTTGGAGTGGGTCTGTTGGATAACGGCCCCGACCATTCATGGCGCAACGGTGCTATTGGTGGGAGGGGATATGACGGGGCGAAGTGGACAGGTGATGGAGGACGTGGCGCGACGGCATTGGCAATGAGCACAGGGCAACAACGGTTTGGAGGTTAGCGGAAACAACTTTTCAGAGGGGGGCTCAGGTGGTAAGCGATAATAGAAAGGGGGGTTGTGAAGGGTGGCCACCCCGGGAGTTTGCACTACTTTTCATCCTTCTCGGACACCGACCCACAACAATTCTCGCCTTTCTCCATAAAGCTAGGGACCGGAAGGGAAGAAAACAACATGAAAGAAAGAAAAACCAAACATCACCCACATAACACTCGCGACAATTGTGGGAGTGCGACACGTGGAGGAGGGGGCGATAATGGATACCGCCCATTTCAAACCCCCACCACCCCCCCACCCCCTCTGTTAACGTCCGGCGGTTGAGTGGGTGCTGAAATGGCTTGAGGGTCGTCAATGGCGGGGTGAGGGGCGGAGGTGGAGTGTAAAGTGGGAGGTGTTAAGCACTGAGGGGATGTGTGATGTGGCAAGGAGGTGGGACTTGACAGCTATCGCAAATCGCACATCGACGTATTCATTTATGAGAAGTAGAGGTAAACGTTAAAACTTGCGATGTGCGAAGTGCAGGGAGAGAGAGGTGACGTGGCGGAATGGGCCCCACGGCTATCGCAAATCGCACATCGGCGGATTTAGTTCTGAGAAGTACAGGTAAACCTTAAACTTGCGATGTGCGAAGTGCGGGGAGAGGGAGGTGACGTGGCAGGGAGGGGCCCACGGATATGGGAAATCACAAATCGACAGGTTTAGTTATAAGCGGTGGAGGTAAGTGCTAAGATTTGCGAAATGCGAAGTGCGGAGAGAGGGAGGTGACGTGGCAGGGAGGGTCCCACGGATATCGCAAATCGAAAATCGGCGGATTTAGTTATGAGCAGTAGAGGTAAACCTTAAAACTTGCGATGTGCGAAGTGCGGGGAGAGGGAGGTGACATGGCGGGATGGGTCCCACGGCTATCGCAAATCGCACATCGGCGGATTTAGTTATGAGCGGTGGAGGTAAACGTTTAAACTTGCGACATGCGAAGTGTGGGGAGAGGGGGTGATGTGATAAGGAGGTGGGACCCGCTGACTTCGCAAATCACAAATCGGGCAATTTAGTGGTGATCGGAAGATTTTGTGAAATGAATGAATGGCGAGGAATTTTTTTGATTTGGTCGATGCGAATTGCGATTTGGTGCTTGGCGGGACTTGCACAAGGCTTAGGATAAAATAGATTTTGCCTTGAAGGATTTTGAAGTCCCCATTTCACTCTTTCCTTTCATTTCTTCCTCCTTTGCATATCTACCTACCCGAACTACTCATCTACCATTTTTTCTTCCTTGTAGGGTGCACTTAGACTTGCAGACCCTACACATTTTCTTTTAAAATTCTAACCTAACCCCTATCCCTTATTTCTCCTATTGGTTCAGATTAAGCTATTGAACCAATCTCATTTTCTACCTATCTACTGATATGCCAAGATTAAACAGTTTGGAAAATCTTTATTCTCTAACCTATCAACAGAAATTAAAAACTGTCCAATCATGATTAAAATGTATGTCTGGACAGACCTATCTAATGAGTAGTGGCATTTGAACTTGCAGCACTTTCCATTTTATTTCTTTTTTCCCTTTTTTCTCTTTTCTTTTTATCTATTTTTATACCCTCTTTTCTTTCTTTTTAATTTTTTTAATTTTGATTTGAAATCATTTGAATTTTGAAAAAGCTTTTCAATAATGAAAACCTTGCACGAAATATGAAGTATCCAGTCAACTTGAGATCCTATAATTTATAGGGTACTATTAGTGGCTCCAGCTGGGGATGGCGCTTCTTGAAGAGAAATGTCAAGAACTTGAGACCTGTAACCTTGGATGCTCCTTTTTCTGCAACATTTTTAACTGATTTCCTTTCTTCTTCAACTGATTTCTTTTCTATTGTTATATATGCTCATCGAACTAGGCTTAGGGCCTTCACTTCGGGCTTCAACCTCATCAATGAATTATTGAAAACTATAAGACAGTGGTATTTACAATGATTAAAATTTAACCTGAGTTTTAGAAGAAATAATGTTTTAGCATCCTACCATTGACAGGACCTCCAGATATTTTTGTACCATCCAATTCTTTGAGAAAATAAGCATTATTTCCCTTGAAAGCGTGAATGATGTATGGCCCTTGCTAAAGATTATCAAACTTTCCATGCTTGCTTTTATCCTCTCCTCTGGAATCCCATTTCAGAACTTTGTCGCCAAGATTGAAAACATTGGCCTTGGTTCTCTTGTCAAAGATTTTCTTGATGTTCTCTTGCATCACCTGTGTTTTGTTGTAAACCTCTTCTCTGAACTGCTGCAGCTGAATGGTGTCATTAATCCTTCTTTGAATGTCATTTGGTTCAGCTTGGACCTCTTGGATTATCTTCATTACTGGAACTCCCAAGGAAGGAGGAAACACTGCATCCATTCCATAAACCAATTGGTATGGAGACATGCCAATTGATTTCTTTGTGGTGAGCCTATCAGCCCACAGAGCATTGATCAACTTATTGTGCCATGATTTCTTATTCTCCTCCAGAAGCTTTTTAATGATGTTCACCAGGATTTTATTTGAAAATTCAGCCAGTCCATTACCTTGAGGGTAGTAGGTTGTTGAATTCCCCAATGATATATGATATTTGTGACAAAAATCAACCATCTTTTTGGATTTGAAGGCCGCAGCATTGTCTGTGATGATTTTCCTAGGACAGCCAAATCTAGAAAGGATGTTGGTTTCTAGGAATTTTATAATGACAGAGTCAGTGGCATTTCTAGAAGGGGTGGCCTCTATCCATTTGGTGAAATAATCTGTAGCAGTGAGGATCCATTTATGTTGAGCAGAGGATGAAGGGTGATTTTTCATATGAATTCTAATCCCCACTGCTGGAAAGCGCTTTCTACAGAAATAAGTTTCAGGGGTAAGGGCAGTAGCTTCCTCTTTCTTTCAAAGATTTGACATTTATGACAAGCAGTAACCATCTTTTGGACATTAGGAAAAATGGTGGGCCAATAAAAACCAACTCATGATTTTGTTAGCGGTGGTTTTCCGGTAGAGATGGCCACCACAGTCACCCCCGTGGAACTCATGCGTTACTCTATCTGCATCATCCTTCAATAAAAATTTAAGAAAAATGCCTCCAGTATCTTTCCAATACAAAACATTTTCCAAAATGCAGAATTTAACAGCTTTGAGTTTTAGAAATCTAGCCTTTGTTTTAGATAAACCAGGAGGAGCATTTAGATTAGACAGTACATACAAAATATCAACATACCATGGAGAATTCAGGAATGCTTCATCAATAGGTGGAGTCGCCAGTTCCTCTTGATCATCTAATGCGTGTACCATGTTGATGTCTAGTGCGTGTAAATTAGATTCTGCCATCAATTTAGCTAGTCCTTGGCCTTTGATCAACTTGGTAGGCTTGATTTCCAAATCATACTCTAGGATCACTGCAATCCATTTCCCTCTTTTGCCATCAGGACCGTTTTGTGTTAGAATGTCTTTGACAATTGCATTTGGAACATAAGCAATGATATGTGAATGTAAAATATAGACTCTAAACTCTTTCAGTGCTTTAACCAATGAAAAAACTTGTTTTTCCATGATATTATATTTCAGAGATGCATCTCTTAATGCCTTGCTGAAAAAGGCTATTGGTTGTTCTTGTCCTCCACTATTTTTCTGTAACAAAACAACAACAATAGTATGTTCAGAGGCAAAAGAAAAAATCATGAAATCTTTAGTGAAATCCGGACTGATTTGTACTGGGGCCTTTGTCAATGCTAGCTTGACCAAGTCAAAAGACTATTTACTTCTATGGTTCACTTTATTTTTGATCTCTTCTTTAGCATGTTAGTGATGTTCCTCAAAAGTTCTGCCAAGTTTGGTATAAATCTCCGTAGGAAGTTGATTTTTGTCGATGAAGGATTGGAGTTCCTTCAAATTTTTGGGATCGCTGATTTTCAATATTCCTTCAGTTCTGCTAGGGTCAATTCTGATTCCATCCTTAGAGATAATGTGGCCTAATAGTTTTCCTTCTTCTAATCCAAACAATGTCTTCTTAGGATTTAGGGAGAGTCCAAATTTTTTGCATTTTTCAAAAGTGATGACATCCAAATAAATCACAATAAAGTGGCCAATTTCATCAGCAAATGCAATGTCCATGGCCCTTTGAAAGGTAGCTCCAACATTCATTAGTCCAAAGGGCATTTTCACATACATGAAAGTCCCCCAAGGAGTTGTAAAAGTTGTCTTATCTTGGTCATCTGGGTGCACTAACACTTGATTGTAACCCAGAGAAACCATCTACCAAATATATCCTATCAAACTCCACTACCCTTTGCAATATGTGATCCATAGTAAAGGGTAATTATCCTTAAGAGATACCTTGCTAATATTTCTAAAGTCAATATAGAGTCTAATTTTCATTTATTGCAGTTTCTAGTTTGGATTAATATTAAACCTATTTCTGTTATCTAAGCTGCACTATGATTTTTGTCATAGATATTTTAATTTTCCTCAACTACAAAAAAAGATTTATTCTTCACACTTCATTCGTATGTTTATTTTCTTTAACCGTAATTTTGTGTTGAATGATGCTCGTGTCATAAGACTTCAAATCCTCATAGCTCCATGCAACACATCTATAAATTCTTTAAATAATGCGTTATATAGCTATTTTTGTAATAAAGGTGTATAGTTGTACGCTTGATGATTGATTTTGGGGTCTAAGTAGGTGCCTATATTACATTCCTCAATTTTTGTCCTGGGGCTGGCTCCATTTTAGGTTTCTTGGCTAATATCATTAAAGTCAAATAATTCTCTAAAGCGGGGACAAGCCCTCTTGTGCGTATTTATTGTCTTTAAGTCAGGAGTATTTCAAATTCTTTCTTTTTCTCTCGGGATCTTTTTTTTATTTTCTCGTATTATGTACAATTTTGTTAGCCGGAATATCTAGATTGGTATTTATGACATTTAAAAAAACATTTTCTAACATTAGTTTGTTTTTCCTCGCATCGTGTTCACGTTATGACTATCGTCCCATAACTATGTCCGTACACGTCTTCAAATTCATCTTTAGATTGTAGGAAGCGATTTGTTTATCACCGGCGAAACTTGCTTGTACTTTATGTTATCTACACAAAAGGTTATGTTTGACCTCAATTGTATGTTGTTTGTTTGGGTGTGAGGCAATTTACAAGTACTTGCTGAAAAATATAGGCCATTTTCTAGGAAAGTCTAGCTGAATTATCACAACTATATTCCTCAAAAGTTCTCAAGAAATCAAGGACAAAATTTCAGAATTTGCCTAGGTGTTCGGGCTACATGCATTCCTTTTAACCGGTTTTATGACCAACTCAAAATCACCATGTACAAAGATCCTTTTTGATCCTAATGTTTTCAACATTGTAATCCCAAAATCAAAGCTTCATATTCCACAATGTTGTTTGTGCAATCGAAAATTTAATTTTATGGTCAACTGCATGTACTATTGTTTCATGTATTATACACCCAAATGCTCCGTCTGAGCCCACTTGGCCACATGAGCCATCAAAACTCATGTTACAAAGAAGTTCATTGTCGTGTCCGGTTGCCTGCTTTATATTTTATCGTCATTATTTTATGTGGAATCATTTTCTATATGGGAAAATTAGAATCAATGATTCGATCATTATACAAAATGAAAGAATCAAGGTTAGTGTGAACATAGTAAAAAGGGTAATTGTGAGGTTTCTTGGCTAATACTTACTATGTACTTCATTAATGTTTCCCTATAAAGTCTTCTGACACCAAACACCGGAATCTGTGTGCATATATCATGTTCACTGGTAGCGTCTTTATAATTATTCTCCCCATGAGAGATAAAAGAATTCAATATTTAGAGGGAATGTTAGCCAAAATAATATCCATCACTAAACTCTTGCGTGTTTTTGAGCTAAAGTGACACAAATGTCTTTAATCAGACTTAGGCACTTAACTTTTCCGAATCGAAGAGTATAAATCTTTATAAGGTCTAGTGATTTCGAGGCCAAGCCTTCCACATATCCTTGGGCATAAGGTTGTGTGATGCACCCGAATCCAACATGGCATTATGAAGTATCTTGTCATGAACATTTAAGCTGACATGTGTGAGGGACCCCTCCTTCCTATGGTCTCACATCGAACTCGGGCCCAAACAAAAGTTGAGGCCGATCATCACTTAAATTGACAAGATATGGAACCTCCCTATATTCAACACTTTAAGGACTTGAGATATGTAGAAATTTTTGTTGATCAATTCAATGAGGGGGATAGAAATATTTACTTTTGCAAGCTCACTCTCAATACTGAATGGTGTTTGATTTTAGTGGGTCTGCAAATCAATCCTTTTAGCCTCTATTCTTTTGGGTAACTTCATTCGCTTGGTTGTAATGGGGGTGCCCGTCCGCACATTTCAAATAGAATATATACTATTTTCTTGGTACCGTTTTCTATGTTTTTATTTTTCGAGTATTTACATTTTCCTTTGTGTTTTTTGTTGTTTTATTGACTTTGGGAGCATATACTTTCTTGGTATAGTTTTCTAAATTATTTTTATTTGAATTATCCAAACGTTTCTTGCTCCTTAAGTTGTATTGTTTGTGGACTTCAATGACATTCTCTAAACCTAGTTTGTAGTCATCAAATTCTTCTGGATTCAAGGTATATTTGGGTAAAATAAAACAAGTCTGGCTTCTTCGTTGAGGAAAACAGATCAACTTCATTGATACCCATTAAATTAATATGATTTTCCTCAATCCTCCTCCACTATTCCTTCATCATCATTAGCATATTTTTCTGAAAAGGAGGCCTACTTCCGTCCGATCAGACCTATTTTCTCTCTCTCCGTCTAATTTGTGGAGGGTTTTCCTTGGGTCCCGATTTCGTTTTGGGGGTGCCGCTGTTTTTCTATGGGTATTGATCTTTTCATTCAAACTCATCCTCTCCATCATCCTTTCCATAAATCCTTACCAAATTTTCAATTTTTGCACGTATGCAGAGGCTACATGTTCTTCTCTCTCTTATTGTGACTCTCCTCTCAATCCTCATCCTATCCCTTTTGCTAATAAATTGGCTTTTACACTACTCTTACATCCTTTTGCATTTCCTCTTAAATTTGATGAGTCCCTTTCCCTAAGTTGGTAGGCCATGTCCGGGTCAAATCCATCCGGGAATTTAGGCGTAACTATCCCTTGGTGTGGTCTCATATTAGCAAGGAGAGCATTGTATAAGCCGTTAAATCTAGTACAATAGTCTTGCACACTCTCTTCGAGATATCTTAATAAGCTTCATATTCCGATAAAATATGCAAGTGATTTTTCTTGACCTCCCATCCGTTGATAAATTTTTGGTGAAAATAAAGGAGATCATGGATACTATTAGTAGTTAAACCTTTAAACCATTTCATGACTTCACCCCCTAAACTCTCGTGTAAAAAACATTCTTAATTTGACACTATCATCATCAATTTATTGGCAGTCAAAACAAACTCATTCATTTTATCTCTCGTGTTTAAGCCAGAAGTCATAGGACCAAGTAGTTATCAAATCATGGAATATTGGATTGGTAATCCCGGGGCATATGAGGTAAAGGTATTGCGCACTGCGTGGGGCATATCTCGTCGCCATGATTGGTGGAGGTAGTGAGGGAGAGGAACTATGGGATGAAGTTGGATGGGTAGAGGTATGAAATATGGATGGATAAATTTTGTTAAGGTCAATCCAATTTATAGATTTGGTCACCGTACTTTTTTCAAAATGCAAATTGAATTAAATGCTCCGCAAAGTGACAAAGTAATTAGGTAAGGAGCTAGATCTCGTGAAATATTTTGCTACTCGTCAGACTTTCTGCTCTAGGAGCTTTCCTCAAAATTTTCTCAATATTATCTAGGATAGGAGGAGTGATGTTTGGAGCCGGATGAAATCTCGGTGGATATTATTTTGGGATCCGTACTTCAAATAAATCATACAAATTTATTTTTCAATACTATAAGAAACTAATATTTAAAGAAATTTGTATCATTCAATTTTTAGTCAGGGGTTTTCTGAATTTGGATGAAAATTGAAAATTTTTAGTTATCTCCCCAATAAGGGTCGCTTTTACTATGTTATCTCTCTATAATTTATAATATTAGAAAGACTAAACTATAAAGAGCAACATCAAACCACTTGAAGTGTAGAATCTAGCCCTCCTATACTCGGTGAGAGGGATTCTCTATAAGATTTAGATTTGTTTTCGCCTTTCGATATTAGGCTATTTAAATTGATCATGAGAGGGTTGTTTGTTTGATCGTTCGTGGTTGGATTTAAGGGTTTATCTAAATGCTTTTCTATTGGTTTATGGAGTTGAACAGTCAGTATATGCATCAAATCCCAAAGCAAAATGCACCAAATATAGCCGTGAATATTAGTGTTTATAAATGAATGGAATTATGAGATGAAGAAAAGTTCTTTCAAGAATGACTTAAGAGCACCAAGGATTCTTAAACCATACATCGAAGAAAACATTGAAATTGTAAAGACAAATGTAATTAAGGTACTCTAAAAACAAGAATCAATCTAATCCCTTCCTGCTTTACAATTAGAATTTTAAATGACATACATGTAAAGATTACAAAGTGGGAAAACATTAAATGTGACTAAGGAAGAACATCACCAAGACAACACAACACATGAATTTTAAGTGTACCAGTTACTTTATCGGAGAAAACCTCCACTAACAAATTACAAGTACTCGCAAATGAAAGGTGCTTACAAAACCAAGGTCCAACCCTTTTACCGAATAAAAAGGTACATTTAAACTACTTGCAACTGATTTTCATTATTAGGAAGGGCACCGGTTCGTTTATTACTATAACCGAAATTCGACATGTGTGTCTCAAGCATGGATGCATCATGATAGTTTTTTAATAAAGTCTAAAGTCACTTACGAAATCTTCATTAAGTGTAACGGCCCTTTTAATCTGATGTATAGACTCCTTGCGAAGCCATTATTCAAGAAAGTTGTAGCGACTCCGTTGTGCTGGAAAATTTGGTACCGCGCATTGTTCGGGGATACACTTGATCCGCCGATTACGTATAGTTCGATGAGCCGCCTATTTTGTCACCCCATTGAGTAGTCATCATCCATGGAGTATACATAGATTTTCCCACCTCTAGGAGTTGGAATCTTAGTTACGTTCAAATTTCTATAGGATTCATCTGCCTTGGTGTACTTCACAAACGTCAGCCTTAACCGGAAAAATGTGATTAATCTCATGTTGTATGAAGACATCATTGCTAATAACTTCATAAAATTATTTCCTTGTCATAGTTTTCTTCATGTTTGTGTTCTCTGATGTGTCTTTTGAGATATTTGGGAGTATTTTTTACATAATTTGTCCTAGTATGAACTTATCATTGATAACAAGTAAGGAAGGCAACCCATTTTTGTTCGCTGGCTCAATTCTATTGAAAAATATACTTACTCCAATATACAACTTGATGGTATCTTTCTCTTCTAGATGCGTAACCAAAATATTTTTGTTCAACATCCTTTTTACCTCAAGTATAGTGGCTGTTCTATCTTACCACTTCTAGTTGTTCCAATTTTCGCCGCTTTTAGAATTAAGAAATATGATGATGTTGTTGGTATTTTGGGGCTTATCCCCGAGTTCATCATTTAATTTTCCGATGGAAACTTCCACCAACTCAATTAATTCCTTCGTTTGAAAATAATTTGAATTGATGGCCATATATCATTCACGTATTCAATTATATCTAGCCAAAAAAATTATTTAATTCTTCCTACCATGCTTCCAATTGAGGACTCCCGAAGGACTTCGCAACCTTCATTTAAATTTTTGGTGATATGCAACTCCGTGGAATGTGTTGAATCTTTCCTTTTAAACTACTCTGTAGGTTGCTGAGTTGATCCTGTGCCTTCTTAATTTCGATGTCCGTAAGGACATGTTCTCCATTGCCTTAGCTAGCTGCCTGCCTTCTCCTAGTATATATGTTATTGATGTGTATGATGGAATCAATTATAATGTGACTACCTGTAGTAGAATCAAGGCCTTAGTCAAGTTTCCTTTGTTGCTCCTTTCCATCGCATCTCTTATTTCTTCGTCTTTACTTTATCATTTTCTCCATCTCACCATCCATTTTATTAAGTTGTATTTCTTGTTCAACGATAAATCATGATCATCTCCGCCTTTCCTGTTTCATTGATTCTATCTCTCAAGCCGTAGGATCTTCTCGTCACTGCATCTTAAGCCGCCTATTTAAAGAAGCTATGTCTTTATTCTTTACTTACCGCTTTTTCCGCTTACTCGTTTGTGGTTTGATGGGTCATACCCAATTTGCATTACTAAATCCTCCGTGGATTTAATCTTTGTGTCTTTGGCCATGGATAATATCCTTTCCATCTTTAGTTGTGACCGTGCATTGGACAAAGTAACTCCGCAACTTTTAAAGGCTCATAGATGTACTTGTCAAGGTGGAGGATGCCATATCTCCTATCTCGGCTTGTGCATATCCATTTAAGGCTAATTGGATGAATGCTCTTTATATCAAACTCCAAAAGAGGTCTTCTTGTAGTCCGTTGCACCTTTAAGCCAAATAATTTGTGCTTCCAAGAATGCCATCCTCATTTTCCCATTCTTAAAATGAAATGTTGATAGAAGTCTACTCTAGAGCCACTTGTTTGTTTCCAAAAGTGGTTATATGTGTGGGTCTTGAGAACCCTATTACTTCTTTTGATTTCTTTGGATGTTTCATGCGTATATCTTCCGCTTCTTGTCCTGCGATGGATGTAGTTGTCAACAAATTCAACTGCTGGACAAGCACAAAGGGGGCGAGAGAGGATGCTGAGAAAACTCGATGGCAACCCGGGTGAATCTATGATTGTGATGATCGTTTACTAGTACTTCTCTACTTCCCTGTCAAATTTCATGACTCGCCCTTTTCCCCGTATTTCATTTTTAATTTTTTGGTGGAGGAATAAATTTCAATGTAATTTTGATCCTCCCTAGTCCCGTGCTTCTTATCTCGTTTCAAATTTCTTTTCCTTGGTCATCATGTGTCTTTACAACCTTGTTTCTTGTGGAGTGGGTGTTTGAATTCCCGAAGTAGAGATTACCGGCTTCTTCTCTACCTAATGGAGAGTATCTACCACCCATTTTTCTTGGTTCATGTACTTTTCTATCTCTTATCCGGGTGGGTATGAATGTAGGGTGTGGACTTCTTTTCCACCTCTACTTGGAGACGATCTCCATTGATCATAGGAACAAGTGAAGCTATGTGTGAAATCCATCCCCTTTAAAATTTTATCTCATTTCATCCCTTGCTGCTCACAAGGTAAATAAATGGACCAATCAGGATTTGATCTCTTTAATTGTGACTTCTTCGTAGAGACAAAATGCAACTCGGTTCGCATTTATCATTTTTTGATATATTCTAATGAAAATATTCTCATAGAGAGTGTGCTCTGGGTAGTTTGTATGGAGCCAATTCACTTCCATAAACTCTAATCTCTATGTAGTTTTGGTAGAGGTACCAATCAGCTGCCTAATCTAATCTTTCAATTCTATTTCCTTCGTTATTTCCTCACCGGGCCCTTGGCTTTTGTGGTACCGCTCGAGTGCACCGATTACGTGATGAACAAATAGGTCTACAAAACTCTTGTAGGAATAAATTTTCGAAGCCCTTCATCAATAAATTTGTCTAGAAAATTATAGATTTGGATTGAGAGTCGCACTCGCTTCATCATATCAAATTGTAACTTTCTCGATTGAAAACAGCTAAACATGTACACCAACAAAGAGGTGTATTTGAATACCTCTTCGTTCTTAGAACTTTAGGAATTGGACATGGATTGCATCAACAAGAAAATGAGTGTATTTAAGATAATAGTGGGCTTAGCATCCGAGGAGAGGATAGATAAGAAACCTCATGGCTTCATCTACTCACCGATCATCGTGTTACACCACAAGTAAGATAAAACAAAGGATGTTGTGGCTGACCTCTATTAGGAAAAATGGATGATGGATATGGAGGATTTTTGGTAGGCTTTGGCATTGGTGGCCATGAATGATTCTAAGGTTTTGGCCCTACTCGATGGAATCTAGCTTTTGGTATACATCTACAAGGGCCTCATATGAAAAAAAGGGACAAGTATTCTCAACAATGGGGCTCGCATCATCTCTCTGAATGGATGGGGCATTTATGTAACATGGGGCTGTCTCATAGGATTCACTATGGCTCTTTGGTTAATTTCTATAGCATGATTTTATTTTCCTGATTAGCTCTGGGAAGATGTGGGTTCTGGGAAAATGTAATAAGGAAAATTGGTTTTCCGTAAGCCTATATTATCGACTTCTTCAAGGAATTCATCCTCAAGGAAGTAATAGACATCAAAAAAGTTGGATTCAAAATCAGTCTCATGGATCTTGTAATCTTTATCAAATTTGTGGATATGTGATCTAATTCTACTTGAGGATAGACTAAGTGGATTGAAAGGTTGTTTATCTACATTCGGGGAGGCATCTTATGTATTATGTGAATAAGTTCTCGCCTTGTAATGAAGAATGGGATGATAGAAGGGGGAACAGAGAAAGGAAAATGCCACGTAACGCAGTTTGGGGAAGGGAAAATTAAATGAAATGGGGGCGTATTTATAATAGAACCTTGATCGAAATGTGGAAACTCCGATTATTTATCCCGGATAAGCGCATCTCTTTCCTTAATTGTGGTTCTTCAGATTGACTCCGCGAATTTGAAAATCTGCAACAACTTTGACAATAATCGTAGAGAACTCTATTTTTATGCCGAGTTTCGTTTTAAAACAACGATTTGGTGGTGTGGAAGTGGAAAGTCCATCGGATAACAACCCGACACTTTATGGCACATCGACCGTGTTAGCAGTGGGGGTGATGGTATAGGATGGAGGGAAAAGGCGAGAGCATACATAGCACCAATTGTGCAGATAATGGTCAAATGTGCACGATGGTATGGTTACAAAAAAAAATCAAGCCAGAGAGGGGGGCATGAGCGATGAGTGGTAATGGAGTGGGGGCGGTGTGAATTATTATGGGAGCACCACAGGGCCAGGAATGGTGGCATGGGATACCGCCTCCATTTTCGGAACCCCTCACCCCTTTGTTAACGTTCGGTACCGAGGGGGCCAAAAAAGTACTGTGGACCATCCGATGTGTGGGGGTGAGTGGATGTATGTGGATCCGCGAGAAGGATAAATAAAAAATGTGATGTGGAAAAAAGGTGGGCCCAAACCTATATCTCAATCACAGTCGAATCTTTTGTTATGAGCGGCGGGAGGAAAATGTTAAAACTCGCGATGTGTGGTGATGGAAAAAGTTGACGTGGCATGGCAGAGGTGGGGCTGCCTACGTAGATCGTAGTCGAGGAGATTTGTGGTGAGAAAGCGGGGGTAAATGTTAAAACCCGCGATGTGCGATGAAAAATTCAAAGGTGACATGGCTTCGTGGAGGATCTACGCATCACGCTGGGGGAGTTTTTTGTAGAGAAAGCGGGGGTAAATGTTAAAACCAATGATGTATGAAGCACGACGAGAGGGAAGGACATGCAAGGTGGAAGGGTCCAACTTGATATCGCATTAGGGATTTTATGGAATGGCAATGGATCGACAAGGAATGTTTGCGATATGCCGATGTGAAAGGCAAGGAGGGGGTCCCACGATATCATATTGGGGGCTTTTGAAATAGAAAATGGATGGAAAGGAATTTTTTTCTGCATGTCGATGTGTGAAGGCAAGAGAAAGGGGTCCCACTCTATATCGCAAATCACAGTCTAAGATTTATGAAATGAAAATGAATGGCAAAGGATTTTTCGTATCCGCCGATGTGAATTGCGATTTGGAACTCTAAGTGGGACTCGTATAGGACTTAGATAAAATTTAGACATAAGGTATGCCTCAAATTATCTTTGAAATCCAAACCTTTTGAGACATAACTCCCTTTTTGTCCTTGAGTATAAACACCCTATATTTTGATTTTCTTCTCGGCAAACATGGGAAGATACACTTTATGTTGTACTTTGTAGAATATATTTCATATCTTCCTCTTCCATTTTTTCCTTCTAAGCATATCTACTCTTACCCAAACTAATCATCTAACATTTTTTTCTTCTTTGTAGGGTGCATTTAGACTTGTAGACCCCGAAACACTTTTATTTGAAATTCTAACCCAACGCCTATCCCTTATTTCTTCTATTGGTTCGATTAAGCCGTTGAACCAATATCATTTTCTACCCATCTACCGATAAGCCAAGACTAAATAGTTTGGAAAATATTTATTTTCTAACATATCAACGTAAATTGGAAACTCGTCCAATCATGATTAAATTGTATGATTGACAAACCTATCTAATGAATAGTGGAATTTGAACTTCAGCATTCTTCTGCTTTATTTATTTTTTGGGGGTTTCTTTATTTTTCTTTCTCTCTCTCTCTCTCTCTCTCTCTCTCTCTTTCTATTTTTATACCCTCTTTTCTTCTCTTTTTCATGTTGTTATTTGAAATCATTTGAATTTTGAAAAGCCTTTCAAAAATGGAAATTTTTCAAGAACTATGAAGTATCCAATCACCTTGAGATCCTATAATTTATAGGGTACTAGACAGAAATATACAACTTATACAAGGAATATATGTATGTGCTGCTGAAGGAAATGGTCGTTTTATTACATATCAATATTTAGTGCGTATATGGAGGAGAGAATTCACAGTGTTCGTATCCCTAAGAAGACAAGGATGGGGGTTGCGTGACATGTGCTTCTCTAAAATAAAAAGGATAAATGTCAAGGAGCGTAAAGAGGTAAGCATTCATAACATTATATTTTTAAATTGTATAGTGATCGACTATGAAAATTCATTTATTAATACGTTATTTTATGTTATGTGTAGATTCCATTCTTAAAGCCCTTCAAGTGCATCATGAACAAAAAACAAGTGAAAGGAAAATTTGTACAAGCATAGAAAGAAGTGTGATGATAATCGAAATAAATATTTTGGTTTGAAAATTGATGGTACGGACCAAGAAAACACTTCTACCACATTTCGTTCGCACACCAAAAATTTGCAAGATGGTAAATTTTATCTAGTTTCATTTCCGTCTGTATGGTATTCAATGGGAAAATGTTGCCAAGAGTTTACTACCCAAAATTCATAATGATGGAAGTATGACAATAATCTGGTAATTCATGATGTGCCATCGTAGTCGTAATATTCCTGAAATTCTTATATCTACAATTAGACAACACTTGTCGTGAAAACAAAATCAGATTGTTTGTGGATATATAACAGTTTGTTGAATCGAGAAATTTTCATAAGGTAAAGGTTGGTTTCCTTTCTTTTGGGCACACTCACGACCATATTGATCATATGTCTTGGCTTTTTTTCCAAGAAATTGAGGAGAAAGAATGTTGGGAGTCTGCCATCATTAATTGAATGTATTAAGAAATCATATATGCTCGAGCCTATTTTTTCATTTGTTAGAAGAAACTCGTTGACATGCGTAGGTTTATTCCGAAATCGCATGGTCAAGAGAAATTCATTGTGTATTATTCCTAAATTAGCTTCAGCCTAATGGAATATTAAACTTTTGTTTTGTCACTTAGATAAAGGAATAAATGGGTAGGGAGACCCATAAATCTTTATGAAGAATAAACCACTTCTCATGTCAAATTAGATCATCTTTTCAGCTTAATAAAGCACCCTAAGGTGTGAACATGGGCTAAAACATGGGATCGGGTCAACTTTGACCAAATCAACAATGTTGTCATGGAGGAGTGGGCATTAATGGAGAGACATCGTAGTTTTAGATGGAGACACATTGCAAGGAAGTAGTGTCATTAATGGATGAGGCTTAGGGTTTGCAGGGCTCATATATTATAAAAGGAAGAGGATGGCAGCCATATTATTCATCTGATGTATTTGATATTTTGATATATGGTCTTTTTAGACATATAGCTTTTCAAATGCTTAGCTAAGACTGCATGTGTTGTTTAGCATAGGGTGTTCCTCGATCGGGAATCCCACCTCTTCCATTGAGAAGCTCTGGAGGAGTTTGCAATATACTTCCACAATCAGGCATTTGGCCAAGCTTTAGTCTCATGTACAACGCAAATCTATTTAGAGTTGGGTTGTGTTGCAGGGGTGTAGCAAGGTGGAGGAGAGAAATCTCCAATTTCGAGCTTATTTTCCAAAGGAGGGGACCAACCCTTCACCTATTGGGTTGATTGGGTGTTGATAGATAATTCCTTCAGCCCCTAATGCCAGCTATTCCTAGGGAGTGCATAATTTAGGCAGCAAATGTGCAATGGGTATCCCCAAAAGGCCAAAAATCCAAACTTAAAACTGCCAAACCATTTCGTGTTTTTCGGGTTTCGACTAATCATGGTTAAAAGCACGAATCATTCTAATCACTCTAACAACCTTCCGCACATGGTTCATCTCCTCGCAGTAGTAGTTTCCGCAGCAAGAGTGCAGAGCAAGACAACATTTTCAATGCTTGGTTTCTTTAGTGTATTTTAGCCATCTTGCGGGCTTGAGTGTATTCCTTTTGGAACACTATGTCATTTCATTTTCTATTATATATAATGATATGGCTCCATTCTTTTTTTCTTGTTCATAGATTATGATGTCTTAATGTAATTTCCAAATAAGATATTCGACATTTTCCAAATTTTAGTGTTATGTTCCCGTTTTGATTTTTTTGTAATGTTGCATATGTTATATATTCTTATCTTTTCCATTTTGGAATATTACGTTGAATCGAAGCATAATATCGTCTACCGTGTACTTCAGCCATTATGTCATCTAAGGAGGGCTTCTCATAGGAAGGAGAATATTTGCGTAATAAATGAAGGAAAACCTCATTTTCAGAGGGAAGGAGTTTTCAAATTTTCTTCTTCAAACTATGTAGTGCATTAGCAAGAGACATCAAAGAGATGAGAATGGAGAGATGTAGAGATTCTCCAAGAGGGCTTGTATATGAAGAAAGTCCAGATATTTTCACATTATGGGTGTGAGAGTATTCAAATACACCATCATATCTGTTAACATGGCACCATGCCTAGGGTCATGGAAAGATAGATGAAGGAAGGAGATGTACCAAAGGATGATACTCTTGGTGACTATCTTCAAGAGTATGACCAAACTCGATATTTATAGATCATATAAACTTACAAGGGTTTTGTAGAGGATCAAGGACGATAGAATATCTTAGCAACCATGATAGAAGCATAAGGTACAAGCAACATGATGTGGTTAGATTCTTTCTATCTACTTCTTTGATGGATCACCTAGATGTTCAACTAGGGCTTGGGTGGAGTGAGTTAGACACCTATTTACAACAACACCAAGTTTCAGAAGATGAAGCCATTAGAGTAGCAACACTACACCTTGAAGGTAAGGCTTATGCCTGGTGGTTTTATGAATCTTCTTCATTAAAAGATGAAAATATTTCTACTTATGCAAGGTTCACTAGGAAGATAGTAAAGAGATTTGATGAAAAAATGCTCTAAAGCTTCCTCGGTTGAGATAGCCAAGCATACACAAACAAAACATTCGCATGAGTTGGAAGGATCTATAAACTAACTCCATTTCAAAACATTATTTGAGGGGATTAAAAACTTGCATAATACATTGCTAGAGGCAAGATCCCCATTTCGTAAAGAGCTCTCTTCTCAAAGGGAATATATGGAGGAACTAAACAAGGAACCTCTAAGGATGATGAGGCAACCTCCATTTATGATGAAGGGAAAGGGAAGATAAGAAGTAACAACATTTACACAATAGTAGTAGATATATAGTACCTCATGAAGAGGAATATTAAGCATTTTCTCCAAAGAGAGAAACCTTGCACTCTTGCAAGGAGTTCCAAAGAATCTCACATATGGAGATCGCAGCACAATCCATGTGCAACATGTGCCATCATCAAAAAATTGTGAGATCTTCAAGATAGAAGAAGATAAAGGAGGGAAAGCATCATATGATGAGGAGCACAATGTGCCTCTCTATTTCAAAATATTGATGCACAAAAGAGGCAAGAGGATTTGTGTAGTGAGGAAAAGGACAAATCAGTCCAATCATTTATACAACTTGCTCTAGGCCTTGATAAGCTCATTACATGGAGGAATTCCACCAGAGAGACCCCGTATCGGAAGATGAATAAAGAGTTCTCTCAACATGGTGCAATATTGGTATATTTGGCTAAGGAAGGAGACTTGAGAGGAGTTAGCACAAGCAGTGTAGAACCTTTGATGGGTTCAAAGGAGAGGTGAGAAATTTTCTCGATATGGATATTGCAATCTCCCAATTCGTATATTTGCGCCGAAATATGATGATTCAAATCTATGATCACATGAGCATGGTGTCAAAGGGCTACTCCATAGCTTCCAGAAACAAATGATACTTCCACACATGAGGAATATTTAAATATGACAAGAGGCTATTGACACTCTTGTAGATGCATTGGCCAAACTATGGAAGTTTGGGATGGAAATACCTTCCAAGTAGGAGGATGACCTCTATACTTTAGTATTGTCCTCGGGAAAGATTAGGCTGTAAGGAGGCAAGGGTGGGGTAGAAATATTCCAACATGTGGCTTTGGCATAGTATGTGTCAAAGGGGAGAACTGATATGACAGATGCTTCATTTCATATTTATATAGTGTTGTCATTGTTGGGAAGCCTAGATGCATATCGGGAGTCCCAACTATTGGTATAATATTACAAGGACCTCTTCACATGTAAGGTTCTTGATAGGCAATTGGAATATGGGAGGTATAGAGTGGTTGATGGAGTCATTTATTTCATGATCGCATCTACTTGACTAGAGACTCCAAGCTCAAGGAGGGGATTCTACATAAAACATATGAGGCACTCTCTTTAGGACATGTATACTTAATGTTTTTATCACACCATCATGGAGGGATTCTATTAAGATGAACTCAAATAATATGTGCACCAACATATCGTGAGATATGTAGCTTTTTTGATGTATGAGGAGGAGAGAACCACCTTGCAAGGTTGTTACAATCATCTTCCCTTTTGATGGAGAAATGGAAGGTTCATCTATGGACTTTCACCAAATTGTCTACAATATTTGGTAAAGATTGTATTTTGATGCTTATTTATCAACTAACAATGTATGTTCACCTCTTTACCATGCATTTGCAAGATATTTCTCCACAAGAGAGAAAACCTTCTTTGTGGATTTCATGGTCCTTTTGGGACTACATTCAAGGATGGGGTCGACCACTTTATGGAGGACTTTGGGCAAGATATGTTTTACTGGGTCATATTTAGCCAACACCTAATGTCCTCTACTATTTTCAAGCTTTTGAGAAGCTTATGGAAGCAAGGAAGTGGTTGGATTACCACTTATCACATCATGTTTTGAGATAGCAGGAAGAAGCAACATCGCTAGTCTCACTTGAGGGACTATTGTCACCATCCAAGGCTATATGACACTTAGCCCATATTTATTTTGGGGCCCGTATGTCGATGACACTCTATTCACTATATGTATGAAGGATTGGGCAAGAAGGCCACCTTTAACCAATGAGTGGGATTGTGAGATTCCAAGTATCTTTGGCTTCATGAGGACTATGTTATTTTAGCCCAAGATTATTAGCTCCAAATTTATCATAATTTGAGAGAGATACAACGTAAGTTGAATAATATTATTCCCACTTTCGTACTCATGCCCCCTACACATTTTATAAGCAGGGATTGGTGATTGTTTCTATGAGCTACCAAGGATGGCTCACTTTGTTTGGATGATAGCATGGGAGATTGGAATTTCTCATCTGGTTGAGGCACCCAAAATTTATCATCTCTCGTGCTCCTAAGAAATCCAATGGAAAACATATGACTCTTTCCATGTATCTCCCACTTTTTCATGATGAGAGCCATTCGTTTATCCACCAAAGGCAAACTTGTATTCTGGGAGAAGCCATGTCCATTGGATATTTTGCAGTATCCTTTAGGCTTTAAGGAGAATAAAACATCCCGGAGGGGGAGGATCACATTATTCCTAAATTAGCTTGTAGCTAATGGGAATATTAAAGTTTTTTTTTGTCACTTAGATAAAGGAATAAAATGGGGAGACCAGAATCTCTTATGAAGAATAAAAACAATTCTCATGTGAAAGTGGATCATATTTGCAATTTTTTAATAAAGCACCCTATGGTGTGAACATGGGCTAAACATGTGGATCACACCCTTTGACCAAATCAAATGTGCCTTTTTCATGGAGGAGTAGGCATTAATGGAGGGATATCAGCTTTAGATGGAGACACATTGCAAGGAAGTAGTGTCATTAATGGATGGGTCTTAGGGTTTGGAAGCTCATATCTTATAAAAGGAAGAGGATGGCAACCCATATTATTCATCTTGATGTATTTGATATTTTTATATATGGTCCGTTTAGACATATAGCTTTCTTCATTGCTTAGCTACGATTGCATGTGTTGTTTAGGTGTTCTTGATTAGGAATCCCACCTCTTCCATTGAGAATCTCTTGGAGGATTTTTCTTACTATACTTCCACAATTAGACATTTGGCCAAGCTTTAGTCTCATGTACAATGCAGATCTGTTTAGAGTTGGGTTTTTGTTGCGAGGATGTAGTATCAGAGGAGAGAAACCTCCAATTCTTGATCTTATTTTCTGGGAGGAGACTAGCCCTTCACCTATTGAGTTGATTGGGTGTTGTTGCAACCGATAGATAATTCCTTCAGCCCCTATCAGCAACACCTCAGAGTGTGTAAGTCAGCAAACAAAAAATGTGGGTAACTCAAAAAAAGTCGAAAATCCAAACTTAAAATCCGGCCAAACCATTTCGGCTTTTTCTCGGGGTTTTGTGAGTAGTGCTTGTGGGTTAAAAGCGTGGAGCATTCCCGAGCACTCAAACATCCTTCCACACATGGTTATTCTTCTCTCGCAGCGCAGTTTCCCATGAAGAAGAGTTTAGGGCAAAGACAACACTTCTAGTGCTTGGTTTCTTTAGTGTATTTCAACCATATTGTGGCTTGAATGCATTCCTTTTGGAGCACCGTGTAATTTCATTTACTCGTTATATATAATGATATGGCTCCGTTGTTTTCTACTTACATTATGATGTCTTCATGTAATTTCGAAGGTAAGATATTTGCGGCATTTTCTAGATTTTAGTGTCATGTTCCTATTTTGATTTATTTTGGAATGCCGTATATGTTATATATTCCCGTATTTTCCATTTTGGAATATTACACATTGAAAAATTAATGAAATTATCTTCCAACATCAATTTCGTATCAAACAAACATGGAAAACTTATATGTAAAGTGCTAGCACTAACAATTGCGTAATGTGTGCCATCATCAAAGTTTGGAATTTTTGAAGTTCATTCCAGATCATCCAATATTTGCCTCAAATATATTGTTTTTACAATCAAATAAGGTGAAGTTCATAATGCACGAAGGAAAAAGAGAGATATAGATTATTCTAAATGCGTGGAAGAAATTAAAAAAAAAAAACCATTAGATATACATATGAGTACTTTGATGTTGTCGATTCAGCTTTGGTGGGAGTCCTTTTTCAATGACTAGAGGAACTTCAAGATCAAAATGAATATATGATTTTGAAGATTCCAATTATTTGGCCCACTAAATGTGCCAAATGAAGAGGAGGAAACAACATTCTTGAACAAAAACAATCACATGGTATTACTAATTCTACACAAATGTGGAGTAAATAGAAATGTATATTGGTTTCAAATACATCTGTGCACAATGTGAAGCCATGGAAGACCTTTACGAGTTTTAGTACAAAATGATATTAAGGAGGGTTGCATGATTGCAAGCCTTAGCACATGAATATCCATGGCTATCCATTCTCAAGTTGCTAAGGTTATAAAGGGATTATAGAAAATGAGGATGTTATAGGTGTTGAAGTACATTGGTATGCCACAAACACACACCCATTCAATGGTGGTACAAGCCAGAGATGGTAGTTGATAAAAAAAATGGTGGAGAGAGGAAAAAATAAAGGGTACAAATATAAATCGTCAGCCTACGTACCTCTTAAAATTGGATGAAGTTGACATACTTGTTTATGACTTCAATTTAACAAAGAGAGGAAATCTTCACCCTAGAACGATAGAGATTGCTAAGAGGTTGCTACCACAAGAAATAGTGTTGAGATGGAAATCTCACAACTCCAACCGTAGATCTACAAGAATTTTGAAACCTCAAGTGGTGGCCATGCATGTTGACTTAGATGGGGCACTAGTTGATGAAAGAGAAGAATATGGAACATCTTCGTCTCCGTATCCAAGCCATTCATCTCAAGATGTGAATTTGGCTATGTGCAAGAAAATATCGCTGATTTTGAATAATTGTGTAAGACAATTGATATAAATGATGTTTACATTGAGAAATGAAAACTCTGATATTTAAGTTATGAGTCATTTTTATGTTTTTCCAATTATATGTTTTAATTATGATGAATTCATTTGTCTGTAATATTGGCAATGCAACAATAAATTGGAGAAATAATTTATGTTTCATTGAGTTATTTAAGTCATATAATTTTTTCATAATATCATGATTGAAATATTTTGAAAAGTTAAAATATTTTTTTAATTCTATGGGTGAAAAATTGTGAAATATATTTTATCTTTAACATTATGGTTGAAAAAAATTAGAATTTTAGGGATGGTTAGTGTCAAGGATATTATATGTTAAATGACATATATAAAATGATTATAATTTTAATGTGTTTAAAATGTCATTATTTCATATTTAATGCCATTACTAAAAATAGGTTGAAATTGTACCTAGAAAAAAACAGCATTCTAGCATCATTCTAGCACCAAACATTGTGTGTTTTTTCCATTTTTTTGGCACATGAAAATTGGTTTTACTGCCATATTTAAAAAATGTTGCAAATTTACAATGAAAAAAAAAAAACAAAACAAAAAAAACAAAACAAAACAAACAACAAAAAAACCTCATTCGAATACACCCTTTTTCATTTTTGGGTCATTTTTCATGTTTTTTGGGGTTTCCGGGTAGAGTTCTCATTTCAGCTTTCTAGTTCCCATTTCAAAGTTTATGTTTATTATTATTATTATTATTATTATTTTAATCATAAAAGATTACTTAATATATGGGGTGGAAAATCTACTCCTTAAGAGATATGATGGTGTAAAAAGTTTTGTAATAACTACTTTTTAGTTGGCTAATATTGTTTCCAAAAATTAATTTCATCAAAAACAACCGTAGAATTGTTTTAAAGTTGAGTATAAATATGGTTCCTTAGGTGGTGATAAAAGAAATGTATTATGGGATCTAGGAATTTGCTAAAAATTAGGGAATTAATCATTTTAGGCAATTCAAAAATCCATATAATAAATTCATCTTAAAAATAAATTCCTCCTTTTTAAAGTGAATTTTATGATAAACATTAAACAAACGAGTTACCTAACCATCATAGTCAAGAAGGTATTAAAAATGTTCCTTATCCCAAAGAAACAAATAAAAACAACAAAGAACCCAATCAGGTCTAAGTAAATAGAAATTGTGCCCGAGGAAACAAAAATTGTGACTAAATGAACAACAACTAAAGAAACAATAGTTGTGACTTAAAGAAACAAATAAGTTAGACTAAGGGAACAATATTTGAAGAAATAATGGTAGTGACTAAGGAAACTTAGAAAACAAAAACTACAAGAATGGTGTTGTGACTAAAGGAACAACAAGTGAATAAATGAGTTGTGGTTAAAGAAATAGCAATTGAGAAAACAATTAAAGATAACTTAAGAAATAGAGATTGTAGAAACATCATAACAATGTTGTTTCTAACAATGATTGCAATGTTTTCCAAAATAAATAAAATATACACACCATAAGGAAATAAAAATTATTTACATTACGTACATGTAATGAAGAGATTTCAAAGAAAATTCAATTGATCGTAGTCGTGAGAACATGCCCCTTCTGGCCACAACTCCATAAGTTTGCATCATTAGTGATTTCTGAAGAAAGGTCTCTTTTGTAAGTGGTCGATGGTACACACAAAATCGAACCATTAAAAAGAAAACAAATTCCGGTAATCGTCAACGTAGTAAGCATATCATCCCATTATCATAAACTTCGTTGGCTTCATATGACCCAATGACGTAGAGATCATGTCCAAGTTAAGAAAATAGCTAGAAATGGCTTTTGTTTCAACCAAAAAAAGATAAAATTTTAGTCAATTTTGGGTTTCTTCAGCATTCCCGAATGTATTGGAAATGTGTTTAGCCTTGGACCGACAGATGTAGCCCAAAGAGGGGTGACATGCCTCAAAAATTTGTTGTATTATGTGTCAGAATTTACTTGCTATTCATTTCCGATGTATATGATAAAAAAAAATTACTTAACTAATCCTCACACATAAAAATCAGAAAACATAACCAAAACTAATTTTTTTAACCTACAAGTCATGGAGAACACTCGCACACTTTATCGTATCGAATGGATACTTGCATAGCGTAACAAATACAATCCATTTTAGATCACCCAACCACCTCATTTTAAGCCGACCTAGGAAGTCTTGGAATCTAGAATCATATAACAAGGCCTAATCTCCCTTTTGAAAGTTCTTATTTTTAATCAAACTATCATGCCACCGATATCTTTGTTGCTTAATTATGCTTATATGTTGGAGAGCAAGAATGAGAATTTCATCCATTTCATTGAAGTTGTTGAAGGCATTATTTATGTGCTTTTGAAAGGTTTGCACAAACTTCCTAATCAATTCTAAGAGTCTTAACTTCAAATTCAATTGGAAAAATAGGGTCCTTACCAAAAACAAGTTGATAAAGTAAAAACTTGCAATACTACACTGTGTTGTTTGATAAGCCCATAAGGCTTCAAGTGAGTTTAGAATCCCAATCCCAACGATTTGTAGATATTTTTCTAGTCAGATTCCATACAAGACTTTATTTATGCTTTCCACTTCGTCATTATCTTGTGGATGGAAGGGTGAAGTAATTGTGTTCTTGATGTGATACTTTTTTGCGTGGTTGCAAAGATTTTATGGGTTTTGAACTCGTGATCCTTCGTTGTTTACAAGTTCCCAATGAAGACTCATATCAAAAAAATAGTTCAAATGAAATTTAGTGACTACCTTTTGTGGCTCTCTGAGACAACTATTGCCTCAACCCTTTTTTATAAATAGTTTGTGCAGACTAAAATGTATGATTTTTAGTTTGAAGGTAGATTGATGAGACCTACAAATTCCATTTCCCATATCTTAAATGGTTCCAAATAAGCAAGTTGTGTCTCGAGAGGCATTTCATCAAATTTAATGGGATGCCCCATACTTTGACAACTATCACAACTATTGACATATTTCTTGGCATATTTGACCCATTTTTAATACTTTGGTGTGCCAAGTCCCAGTTGGACGAAATGACCTCCACAAGGTTCATCATGGAAACTGAGGATGTCATAGATCCCCTCCTCTCTAATGCATCCGTGAACTTAGATATATTCCCCTATATGAAAGATATCCATCTATCCATGAGAATCAATCACTTCCTACCGAATAATATGCTTTTTTCTCAAAGGTGATAAATGTGTTTCTAGTTTTCCAACTACCTGCGCTTGTAACATCAAGAAAGCACGGTGTTTTGAATGTCACGACAAAAAAATGTTCATCCGGAAATCGATATTCCAGCTGTGAGGAATCAACCATAGATGGAATTCTAAATAGGAAATTTTTAGCATGGTTCTCCTCTTTCCCCGTAGGTCCTTTATAGTGATGTCGAATTTCGGTAACAAGAGTATCTAGTGAGTCACTCGCTATTGGTAACAAGATCATTATTGGCTAAATATTGAATATCAAAATGATAGGTATACAAGAAAACTATATACTGTTACATAATGACGCAATTTTTATAACATAGACAACAACCAAAAAATATTTTTTCTATCACATTATAGTTCAGTTCTACAAGTGTTATATTTTAGCTAATATAATAAATTTCATAAGTTTTCTTATTCTCTTTCCTAATTTTTTTTATTCTCT
The DNA here is from genome assembly GCA_034641835.2 of Pinus albicaulis. Lineage (NCBI taxonomy): Eukaryota > Viridiplantae > Streptophyta > Pinopsida > Pinales > Pinaceae > Pinus > Pinus albicaulis. The sequence continues at coordinate 147,971 of JAXQQM020081755.1, forward strand.
TCCTACCTCATAACCACCCCTATCTTTGTGTCATATGAATTTGAATATTTGGAATGGAAGGCTCCAATCAACTCTATAGCATAGGTGTTGTTTACACCATATTCTTCAATCGCAAAAGCAATTTCACACTTATTAGTCCATTTTAACTCCACCATGTCAATTTAATTAATGCATATAACGGTGCCGCAATTTTCGAAAATGTGCTATAAAACGAAGATCATATCCAACATAACCAAGGAAGCTACATACATTTATTGGTGTATGAGGAACATGAATTTTAAGGATTATGTATATTTTAGGCCGGAACTCCTTGAATACCTCGCATCAAAAATAAAGTGTCCCAAACTACACCTTATTTCATTAGCATATGGATTTTTCCATTACCGAGGCATAGTCCGGCGCTTATACATATTAGAAGAACATTTTCCAAAATATCCAAAGCTTCATAAAATTTGTTAACATAAGGAGTAGAATCATCCATATAAATCTCAATTCCGTCATTAATCGCCTCAAAGAATATGTTCTAATTGGTCTTTGAAAATTAGTTGGTGCATTGCAAAGTCCAAATGGTAAGACTCGGGTATGAAAATGTTCCACATGGAGAGTTGAATGTAGTTTTGTCTGATCCTCTTGAGAAATGTAAATGTGATTGTATCCACTAAATCCATCTAGGAAGGAAAATTATTTGTTCCCAGCGAAGGGTATCAAGGACTTGGTATACAAATAGAAGAGGAAAAATGGTCTTTCTATGTGGCCTTATTTAGTTCCCTATAATATACACAAATCCTCCATTTTTCATTTGCTTCTGGACTACAACCAATGGTGAAATCCACTGGTTGTCAAATATAAGGTATATAAGGTTGACATCGAGTAGCTTCTAGAGTTCTTGTTTGACTATGTCCCTAAGATGTGGATTCAATATCCTTTGTGGTTGACGAATAGCACGAGCATATTTTTCAATGTAAATTTTCTGCATACATATATGTGGATCAATTCATTTCATGTGTATGCATAATCCCAAGAAAAGGATTGTTTGTATTTTTCAAGGATTTTACGCTTCTCACGTTGAATGCTCATCAAGCCCCCTGCATTACGGTCTGTGAGTTTTTCCTAGTTAAATTTCAACAGAATATTTTTATGGACTAATGTTGTAGGTATGTGATCATTGTTTCTCTCTTCCATTGATTCATCTTGGGATTCATTAATGAGTATGACTTTCAACATTTGACATGTTTGATTTCCTATAGTAGAGGGTTGAATGATAAAACAATTGATTTTTCCATCCTCATCTCTATCTCTTGAAAGTAAGAGTTGTGTCAATAATAAGTGTATAACATAATCTACCTTCTTCATACTTGATCGAAAGCCATTTAAGATTATTAGATGGTATGTTGGGTTTAGTAGGTGGATATAGAATAAGGTTCTTAATGGTGGTTCCTTTAGTAATATTCATGCTACTCATTCTAACGCCTAATGTATGCATCAGTAGTGGTGAGCCATGATCTGCCCAATATAAGAGGGTGTCCCTCTAGTTTATTTCTAGGATTAAGAAATCCGTAAAAAATCTATTAGATACTCCCAAGAAACTACCGAAACGATGATATCATCCGTGGTTCCTTCTTTCTTTATCGTGAGATCCGTTGAGTAACTCTAGCATAGTTGGTAAAGTTGGTTTTAATTTTTTTATTCCAAGGAGGGCACATGTTTCAAGTGTTATGACTTTTTTAGCAACTCCTAAGTCCAATACAAAGTATCTAGAAAGTTAAGTCATTGATCCAAAAGGATCTTGCACATGAAAGATCTTGCGCCATAATTTTAAGTTGATGAAAAGTACCTAGGTGGGTGAAATTATGCTTTTCATGAGATTCTCATGAATTTAATTATGCATTTTATCAGCCCTTAGTAAACCCATGCATTATTGATATAAATGATTAATATTTGTGAGAGAAAGATAGTCTCACATATTATTCATTTAATGTAATTAGGGAAATTGTTTTTATGTGAGAAACCACCTCACACCAATTTATTTTTCTCAATAGTAGGTTGAGAGAATCAAGGCATGGTTGAAGAGTCTTTAGGTGGTTTTGAGACTTTTCCCAATTATGAGCCCGAGATAGTTGGAGATCCTACTTTCATGGATCTTGTTTTTCCTTCCTTGTAATTAGCCCCTACAATTGTGGGTCTTGTAATTAATGCTCTTTGTTGAGAGTGGGTGAGGGAAAAATATATATTCCTTATGTGAGCCATGAGAGGAGGAAGAAAGGAGAGAATGCTTATATATTGAGAGCCATATTCACTTAGCTAATGCTTGCCCATAGAGCTTGAATGTAAGAAATCTTGGAGAGCTTACTTGAAGAAGGAATATAGAAGATCCGCATTCCAATTGAAGCAGACCCGTAGATATAGCCCTGTGAGAGATGGAGGGGTAAACTTGGCACAATTGGTTGTCTCTCTCTTACTTATGTGCATGTGCTTCTTGATATGATAATATAATTTACTTATTTTTATGTGTTTATGAATTATAATCGATGGACTAACATGCGCAATTTAAACTCAGCAAGCCATAGTCATTTAAAATATCTTCAAACCATAAATGATGGTTAGAGAATACTCGGCCCGTGATCGGGACTGCTTGGTACGAGCCAAGTTACTTCTTTGTAGGATGCGCAGGAGAAAAGCACATCAAAGAATGCAATGCTTGCAAGAAATAAATGATAGCATTTGCCGACAATGCACTGCAGAGGATCAAGCAGGTAGGGGCCGAAAAGGATAAGCAAAGGAGCTTCAAGAGATGCTATGAGCCATAGAGGAGTTATTGGCTAAGTTTTAGAAGGTTGAAACGAAGGATGTTGCATCTCAACCGAGGTATATGATGTTACTTCATGTTATGTTCTCTTAATATGAAACTAATGTTGGCACGAAGATAATCACAAAGATGGGGTATATGGGAGGTGGACTTAGCATAAATGGCCAAGGATTCATCTAGCCATTTCAGTTGTACCAAGAAAACCATTTGCAGTTTGGGTTATGGATAGGAAGAGAAAGGAGAATGATTGGGGCCAGAAGTCAAGCAAAAACCATCTCTTCGCCACCCGATTCCAAGAAGGGATTCAAGCCACCTAGTCCCCATTAGTTCAAGGACAAGTCACAAAGGTATAATAGTCATTAAAATTATTCTTTTACATATATGGAAATGATTTTTGTTAGCCTCTCTCACATAACAATAATAAATCCAAAATAATAAATTAATTAATTAAATATTCCAAGTTAGGAATATGTGCCTATGGGTTGTTCCTCAAAGATTGGAGTTAGTTTAGCAATCCTATCTTGGTGGGTGTTTGGTGAGAAATTATCTCAACTAAATGAGTCTAAGATAGCACGAACTATCTTAAGACATTGTCTCTCATCTATTTAAATTGTAAACTAAATTATTTTAATAAGAGAGAATAATGAGAATACATGAGGCTAAAGCCTCTTTCTCGCCATTACTTTGTGTCCGATTTTTATATGTGTTTTCTATAATCTCCATTGAAATAAAAATATTGATGTCTCTTCCGCTAGATTGAGTTGATTAGCCTCATCATATCAACCAAGAAGCTATGGCGCTAATTCCAGTCTTCAACATTTAAATGGGTGCCTTTTGAAAAGACTAAGATCACAACGCCGAGCATTCTCACCATTGAAAAGGGCGATGAACCTCTCGAGTGTTGCAAGCAAGTGTTTTGGTCAAGCTCCAGATTTAAAAATATATTAGCAACATAGGGTTGAATATTGTGGAGGCTCGAAGTTAACGTGGAAGACATTTGCGTGGAGGACTATGTTAAAGCTTTCAAAAATTTCTATGGTAATTTCTTCAACAAATTTTTAGAGCAAAGGCGCATGGTGAGACTTTAAAGACCACTCGTATTTTATGAATAAGTTGCGTTGAAGAAACACATGCGTGGAGTTTTCCTTTGAAAATAGACTTGGAGAAGAGCTTGAGTGATCAATGACTCGAGCATTTTGATACATGTGCCATGAAAACATTTAAATGCTTGAAAAGTGATTTACAAATTCTAGTTTTTTTAATCTCCATGGTCATTCCAAATAAATTATAACGGAAACGTATGATTTCTATCCAAAAATTCCTAAGTTGATTTTTCAACACATGAAACTTAAAGTAGGTTTAAAGCTTTTAATGTGGATTTTCTTACATAAGTATAAAAACCAAAACCATTACTTTAGAAGCACAAAAAAGGGAGACATAATTAAAGGTAATGGAAAAGTAAGTTTTCATATTTCGGGAGTGAGAATTGAGTGAGTGATATGTGTTTTTGGATAATTTTATTTTATAATGGAGAGATAAGGTGATTTATCAACAGTGATAAGAATATTTTGTATTTTCTTGGATTAATAAGGGTGATGTTTTGAAACTTTTGAAGGATAAGTGTGATTTTTAAGTGGAGTAATAAGTTGTAATTTGGAGAGATAAGGTGTGAGTGATCGAGCACACGTTTTTGAAGACATTTGTTTCCAAAATTTGCAAGCGTCCGATTCTCATTGTTTGAGAAAGCTACAAAGTGGAAATGTTGTAAAATATGAAAGGTTGATGATCTTAATACTCAATAAATACATATTATTTGTGGTGTTCAAGTGTCCTAGATCCTACTCAACTGATTAAGGGGATCTTAGGTACACCATGTGTGTGTTTGTGATCGCGCATGTTTTTTATGGCTTCATGTTGTTGCTTTTTTATTTGTGTCTAGTTGTGAAACATGAATGATTTCATGTAATATCGCATATATAAAGTTCAATATCAGCAAGCACAACACATGTAATGAAATAGCCGCAAGGTAGGAAAATTAAACTCAACACATGTATTTGCGCCACTCAAAACAAACAATCAAAGTTATTAAATATCGAATTTTACATCAACAAGCAAATTAACGACACAATCAAGTTCATGAATTGAAACTCCAAAGATTTTCAAAGAAAATTCTACATCGTTAAATCCATTTAAGAACTTGTAATCAAATTCATTGATTTAATCAATCATTAAAAATTCATTGTTCACGAATTTTTAAGAGGACAAGGACTTCATTATTTTAAGGAATCACAAAATAATTGTAAGCTTTCTTGGGCGCATTGTTGATAGTGTTCGACATCCTTCCTTTACGTAAAATCAAGTGAGTGCACGAGTTTTTAAAGAAAACAAGCAACAAGTTTTCATCTCCTCCAAGCAAGCGTGAGTATTCATTTAAGCAATTTTGCATCACGATAGTACAACTTTCAAACCTTCAAGCAAGCCAAACAGTGAAGTTCACCGCAACAACCATCAAAGAAACCAAAACAAGTTCAACTCTAACTCCAATCAAGCAAGTTGAGATCGAAATCAAGTGAACGTGGTTATTCATTCAAGTAAGCATGAAGTCATCAAGTAAGTCAAGTGAGCGTTCAAGAAAACACTATCGTCATCAAGTTTGAAGCGTGAATTCCGTATTTTCAAAGAAGAAAATTCCTACAATTCTAGCAAGTGTTCCAAGCAAGCGCAATAAGCAAACTAATAAATTTAGCGTGCCATTCAAGTCACATAGCACGCGAGCCCGCTATTCAAGTACCAAAATCAAGTGAAATAGTTCAAAGCACGACATCTCCGACAAGAGAGCCTAATTTCAAGTGAGCAAGCTTAGATGGCGCAACATATTCAAGCAGTTAAACATTCTTCACAAGCTTTGATCATCTCAAGTGATGAAGACATGGTGCAAGTCAAGAAAGAAACCTTGCCGATATTTCCGCATCTACAACAAACAAAAGAAACCATTGAGTTTCTTCAACTATAGTCGCAACTTCAAAGGATTGAATTGCAAGAAAAGCGTGATACTTTCAGTTTTTGAACCATCCGTATGATAAGTCATTCATTCAAACAACTTCAAGTTGAAGTTGTCTCCAAGCTCAAATTTCTTCCAAGCCCATCATCAAGCCCCGGGAAGAAATTCCACATAACAAGAATCGACAAGGCTTAGGATATGTCAATGATAACACCAACTTACATATCCCGTATTATTCCAAGCCAATTAAGTTCGTCGCTGCATGATTTCAGACAACTCACCTCAGCGCAAGTTCTAAGAAATTTGCGTATAACCAACAATACACATAACACAAAGTTGCGTACAAACGTAATTGCATGTAACCCGAAGTCGAAGTCCAACCGAAATGTTCTCATTGTCAAAGAACCGGTCATATGGAAGATCAAGCATTGATCTCCATATTTGTTGCCATTGTGGCAAGCCCAATCATTCCTCGAGGAAATTTCGCAACTAACAATAATTAGCTGCATTGAAGATACATTATGAATGGATTGATCCTTGGAAATGGTCATCCACAAGCCAAAATATTGTCTAAGTCCTACAATCGAATACAATCACACATAAGGCAAACAAAAGTGAAAAGATGATGGTACTCTTAAGTGCAGCTTGAACGAGGGAGTACACACTAGTGTAAAACTTCTACACCTAAAGGGGGGAGTTCAGAATACTTTGCAAGAGAAGTGTCTTCCTTTCAAATTTGACAATAGGGGGAAATGTCAATGAGATTGACAATGGTTGTCGACCGAAAGTCTGACAAAACCAAAGAATAGTACTAAAGGGCATTAACAAATTTTCCAAAGGGGTTACTAAAAAAATTTTGCCGCAGGGGCAATGGCGTAAAATTAGTGAACAGTTTTCAACACAAGAAAAGCAATAGTGAGTTTTTTTTTGACATCACGTCTGGGAAAGCTGCAGCCCAACAAATTTTGTCGGGACAAGAGATGTTTATTTCACGCAAATGATAGATGGATCCTTTTGCAACTTGGAACTCTGATGGAGTTGTCAATCAAAATTCGTAGATGAATCGACATACAACTCGACTCATGGTCTCTTCGTATCATAGCTTTTCAACATCCAACCTTTGGAGGTTTTTCTTCGTGAAATATTTTTGAGGATCAACATGAGAACTTGGAAGATGGTTCTTCGTTCTTATTTTGGATTTTTCTATTGAAGGGGGAATGTTAGCCTCTCACATAACAATAATAAATCCAAATAATAAATAAATTACTAAATATTCCAAGTTAGAATATGTGCCTAACTCTTGGGTTGTTCCTCAAATATTGGAGTTAGTTTAGTAACTCCTATCTTTGGTGGGTGTTTGGTGAGAAATTATCTCAACCAAAGGAGTCTAAGATAGCACGAACTATCTTAAGATGTTGTCTCTCATATATTTAAATTGTAAACTAAATTTTTTAATAAGATAGAATGATGAGAATACATGAGGCCGAAGCCTCTTTTCCGCCATTACTTTGTGTCTAATTTTTATATGTGTTTTCCCTGACTGCTTGAGTTAATTAATTTTTAATAACGCTTCCATATATCTTCTAATATTGATGTAGTTAAGCATCACGCAAAGAAAGTGTGGATTAAGAAGACGTATGTGTCCACTAGAAGTGAGACCAAGAAGAATGAGAACCTTTTGAATCCTCCTATCATGAAGTCATAGTTGAATGGGAAACAACATAATTTTTGGAGTTTCGTTAAAATTGGCAATATTGGGAGAATAAGAGGCCGGAAGTTGCACCGAAATTCCCACAAGTCAAGTAGACATATGGTGAAAGAGCTCGTGAAGAAGGAGGTCTATTCCCATTCGAAAAGCACAAGTATGAGAAGAAAGTCCTGGTGCTAGTTTGCAAGGCCTACAAGGTTTCGCAATGTCTATTTTTACTCATTTGCAAAAATTTCTGTTGAATACACTTTTTAACCAAATGATCGAACCTAACACACCACACATCTCGTAGCTTATTGCATAAGATAAGTCATGTGGAAGCCCGTCTCGCTTCCCCGCATTGGAAACCGTACCGGAGGGGAATTTATCATGAATTTGAGTTCCATATCTACCCATGTTATCTAGAGTTAAATACAATTTCCAATTCCTTGCCTTTGATTTTGCGAAAAAAATCGAGTTTAAATTGAGATATCCTTTGCGAAAAGTGCAAAGATTACCTTGAATTCCCAATTCATGGATCTAAAACGGTGTATTTTTGTAATTTATATATGTTATTAATCATCACCATTGCAAAATCTATAGTGAAGCCATTGAAGATTAAGCATGAAGATATTACTCGTGGAGAAAGGCACCGTAACGATCGCCAAAGAAGGATATCCGTGTGTGGATATTTTGTTCGTGCTTTATTTGCATTAAACCGTATTTTTAAGCATCGGTTCTAGAGAGTTTAATTTGTTCGATGGAATTTCACATGGGTGGAGGCATCTCTCTCAGATCCCAATTGAGAAGGCTCTCTCAAAACCTCTTTTCAACCCAAAATGAGGCCTCTCAATAACCCAAATCTTCAATTCATGTCATTTGATGTTGGATCCGCACCCTCATCATTTGCCCCACCTCCTTCCTATAGAGGGAACAACTTGGAGCCTTCGAAGATGAGCCACCCCTTCGGGAGGAATTGGGGATCAATGCTACTTCATAATGAAGAAGACCTTAAACCTTTGAATCCCTTTGAGTGAATCCCAATCTACATGAGAATTTTGACCGTCGTAGCCTTTTTTTTCGTTCCACATAGCATTTTGGCTTTGCCGCCTTCTGCAGTAAAGCTTCACTTCGAGGTAATTTTGGCTAGATGACAAGCCGCTTTCCTCGCTCCTTTATTTTGTGTTCAATATGTTGGTAGGGAAAAATGGTAACTTGGATCTATACAGATGTCTAAGCTTGGTGGGCTACCGTATGCTGCAAATGGTGACTTTCTCGCATCCGCACTTTTTATCCCACCTCAAGGACTCGTCATGTTTGTCATGGCGGCATTGATAATGCTTTGGTGCACACGAGCTTGCAGCGCTTTATTGATTTGGAATCTCATGGGGATGAACGCCGAGGCTTGGTGGCATATGCTTGCAACTTGATTTACATGATGTTCTCTCTCCGTGATTTTCTGAAAGGAATTTGTTTCAAAGGCACAAATATTTTGTAGTAAATGTTTGGAGTGGGAAAGGAAAAGAAAATTTCAACTGCATTGGTGGGATTTGAAAAATCCTCTTGTTTTAGCAAGATATGTATGACCTAAACTAAGAACGTTCGGATTTGGTGCCACAAAATCAACATTTTGGTGATGAAAGCTGTGGAATGGTGCCACCAAATCTTCCCGATCAATCATATTTTTTGGTGAATCCACAACAACGAGCTCCGAGCGGGTTGAGATTTGGTGGACTTCGAATTGAAAATAAAAAACTCTGGCCTCCTCCACATTGGTGGTAAACAATGCAATGGATTCTAAACCACAATTTTCCCATTATAGCACCTGACTTTTGAGGATATTAGGATGGACCCAACATTCCAGATGTTCTCGCAGGGGAGTTGAAGGCATTGATAAAGCTTACGCGTAGCTCCCATTGATCCTTCCCTCTAGGAGGGTTTTATTTGTTTCTCCCCGCTCATGCAACAACTCGATCAAATCATGCCGTCGTACTTTCAATTGTTTTTGATTTATCAGCTCGATCGGTGTAAATTTTTTTGAAGGTTTGTGTTCAATGGATCTATGGCATTGCCAATGATCGAGGTTCCGGATGTTTTGATTTATGGTGTTTCTTTTCATGGTTATCTGGAGATCAGTGCTTCAACAAAACCAACCATCGTCAAAGTTATCTCTGATTTGAAAGACTCCATTTTATAAAGGAGGGGATGGAAACCCGAGGAAGTCAAGATTTCAAATATTAATTTGATTGACCCTATGGTTGGTCATGCGACACCTACGAATTCAAACTTCATATTGGTAATTCCATTCTTTCCACTTAAACTCTTCCGAGGACGTGACTTCTTGGGAGTTTATGGAAGATATTTCGTTAACGAGGATCAAGAAGAACCGAGGGGTTTGAGATCACTTTTTTTAACGTCGTTAGCAAATTAAATTGGTTTTATCTCCCTTTCAAGCCAAGTGTGCCCTTTAGATTTGTGGATACAAGAGGCTAATATGGATTAGATGATGGTGATATTGACGTCTCATCGAACTACAACGGGATCGTGGATTTTTTTTCTAAGACAAGAAGAATGAAGGCATCATTGCATTGTGGAGAGGAAACACCGCAAATGTTATCTGTTATTTTCCCACTCAAAGCTAACATCCTGCGTTCAAGGATTACTAAGAGGCTCTTTAATTTCAAGAAAGATATTGCTCTCATGGTCTTCATCCCGCCTTGCTTAAATGGTTATGGTGGATTTAAATTATTTTTACCTTCCAAGTGCATATATTATTTTAAGTACATAATATGTCAAAGGAAGGAATTTTTATTTTTCCCACTAGCAAGGTTTTATGTACACATTATGTAAAAGGGGTTTGAAAACTTTGTACTTTTTTCTTGTGCATATGTTTGGTACATTAAATTTTATTTGTAATTTCCATGCAAAAGGGCCCTAGTTTCCATCATATTTTGGCATCGAAAAATTGGCATGTAAATTTTTGAATTCCATGTAAAAGACCATAGTTTCCATGAAGTCATGATGTAAAAGATGATTATGAAGCATTGTAAAAGGGCTTGTTTTAGCCACTCTTATATGAGGGAGAGTGAGAGGCGTATTTTTTCGCATATTGCCTTGTTGATTCTTCTTTAATCAAGTTGAATGAGGCAATTTTCCTAATCCATTTTGGCATGTAAACTTGACCAATGAACCGTTGGCAGTGTTTCAAAAGATGTAAAAGGTATGATCAACTATAGGTTGCAGCTTTAGGGAAGATGTGGGCTTTTTCATTCTGATTCTCAAGGATCGAGGTGAAGTAATCTGAAGGGATGTTCCTTTTCAAAAAATTTGCATTGCAACTTGTAGATGTGAGCTTTGCATCCCGATTCAAGTATGCCGGGTGAAGGAGTCTTTCACGAGATGTTCCTTTTTCATACATTTTCATTTCAACTTTAGGAATATGGATTTGCATCCCGATTCTGAAGCACGTTGGGTGAAGGAGTCTTCAAGGGGTGTGCCTTTTCTTGTGCATTTGCATTGCAAAAATTGCAAGTGTTGGCTTTCAGATCCCGATTCCAAAGTACGTTGGGTGAAGGAGTCTTCAAGGGATGTGCCTTTTCGTACATTTGCATTGCAACAGCTATGTGTTGGCATTGCGTTTCAATTCTAAAGTACGTAAGGTGAAGGATTCATGTGGGAATGTGCCTTTCGCAGACATTTGCATGCAATTGATGATGGATTGAAGCCAATAATTTTGGAGACCAAAAAGCTTTGTGGGAGGTGTAATCCGAAAAATAACTTCACAAGTGAAAGAGCTTTGCACCATGATTTGAAGTTGATGAAAAGTACCTAAGTGGGTGAAATTATGATTTTCATGAGATGCTCATGCATTTAATTATGAATTTTATGAGCCCTTATTAAACCCATGAATTATTTGTGAGAGAAAATTTGTCTCACATATTATTCATTTAATGTAATTAGGGAAATTGGTTTTTATGTGAGAAGCCACCTCACACCAATTCTATATTTTTCTCAATTGTGGCCGAGAGAATCAAGGGCATGGTTGAAGAGTCTTAGGTGGTTTTGAGACTTTTTCCCACTATGATCCCGAGATAGTTGGAGATCCTACGTTCATGGATCTTGTTTTTCCTTCCTTGTAATTAGCCCTACAATTATGGGTCTTCATAATTAATGCTCTTGTCGTGGAGAGTGGGTGAGGGAAACCATATATTCCTTATGTGATCCATGAGAGGGAGGAATAAAGGAGAGAATTATTAGTTATTGAGAGCCATAGTGCTTAGCTAATGCTCGGCCATAGAGCTTGAATGTAAGAAATCTGGAGAACTTACTTTGAAGAAGGAATATAGAAGATATGCATTCCAATTGAAGCAGACCAGAGATGTAGCCCCGTAGAGATGGAGGTGAAATCCATTACTAATTGGTTTGGGTTTCTCTTACTTACATGCATGTGCTTCGATATGTTAAGTTCATTTACTTATGCTTATGTGTTTATGCAATCGTAATCAATGGACTAATATGATCATGTAAACTTGTATAAGCCATAGTCAATTAAAATATATTCACGCCGTAAACGATGGATAGAGTAGTACCGGACCTATGATCGATCGCTATGAATCTCGACGTTGACCACATGGTTTCCATGATCATCATACTTAATGGGTATCTATCTTCCTAAAGTAAGGTAAAAAAAAATTTCCAATGACATGGATCGTAGAGGGTGTTTTGGTTTTCTTCCGTGCTTGACACATAGGTCTTTGATAGTTTTAATGTAAATAGGTATGTCTCTAATAGCCTGGAGGAGAGGAATTTAATACATAGGTCTTGTAATTCCCGCAAGATTGAATTTAGGATATGTTGATATTCTCAAAGATGGAAAATCTCTCTCGAAATGCAGGAGAAACATCAATAACTTTACTAGGTTCCCGATTCTAGTGAATTTATGAGGTGATTCTCATTGATAGTCATGGGCGAAGGGTATTTTTATAACCGATTTGTTCATTCGCACAGATTTCATATTCGATTTCTCTAATTTCCTTAGGGGATCCTTTGGAAAAAATTTCGCTCATATATTAATTAGTTCTCTTTATATTCCGAGGGAGGGCAAGAGTTATAAGTGTCAATTATTTATAGAAATTTCACGTGCCTATTATTTGAATCTAGATTTGGTTGTGCAAAATCGACAACCGTAATGAAGGTGGAGCATTTGGAGGTAACTAAAGCAATGGTTGTAATGGTTGTATTGATGGTTGTGATTGAGGCAATGTGACCAATAAGCCTGATCAATAGGAAAGTAGCAAATTACAGTTTTGGGACCACATTGGCCCGAGTAGGTTGATTTGACCATTCTAGGGGATATGAATTGCTTTGTGAATTCTTCCATGGAGGTAAAAAATATTGTTGGTTGAAGCACAAGGTCCCGAAAATAATCGATTTAACCATGGTGATGGGGGATATGCTTGAGTTTTCCAAGCGTATTGGAACATTGTTGACCCTACCAAGTTAGTTCAAGAAATTGTTGTTGCTTATATTATCTACGAAAAAAATGGAAGGGTCTCGAAATGTACATGTAGAATGATCTTTCCACTTTCGCCACTATGCTACAAAATATTCATGTTCTATCTCTTCTTTTAGTTTCCTACCATCCTTCAATATAGGAAGAGAGGGACAATGATTAATCGAGTGTTATTTGGTACGTATAGCACAGATCTTAATTGTATCCATTGGGCATTCCTTATGAACCATGCTTTCATCGAAACGAGGTTAGGTAAATTGCTAATGCATGTTCAAATTTCATTTCTAGTTCACTAAGAAGACAACCAATTATGAAGTTAATGTGCTTAATATATCAATTTTAAAATATTCTAATATATTACCGATTTTGCAATTGTGACTTCACCTCGCAATTCTATTGGTTCTGCTGGAAAGGTAACATGATTTCGAGATTAGTCCTTGTGCTCCCATGCAAACACCGTATACATAATTTCACAATATCATCATACTATTCCTTATAAATTTCTCCCGATCCCATTAGGTTAAGTTTCTTATATCAATTTTTCCTCCATTCTTCTAATTAAGGAAGTTTTCAATACTTCTTAAAGTAGAGTGGTGTCTCGTGACCTTTGCAAGTTATAATCGTAACTGCCTATATATTTCTTCTAAGGTATCATCTTCCTTAAATGTCATTTTAAATATTTCTTCCTATAAATCTATGGATGGGGAGTAATCCTCGGTATTTGGTAAGAAATTTGTTTCATCTGATCCCACGAGTTAATGGTATCACTCCCTAATCCCATGAACCATCATAGTGTTGCTACCTTTAAAGTGGAAGGAAACAATTTCTAGAGATAAGTGGTGTAGTCATATCCCCGACATAGAACATCAAATTCAAATAAGAATGTGTCCGAGTCTTCTAAGCCATCCCATGAAAGTTTGGAAGGTTTTGAAGTGGAATAACCTTCATGGGTGCATTAGCTTTATATCAATGATAGGATACTCTATGGCTGAAATTTTGTGCTTGATACCTGCCCTGCCATTTGATTTAAAAAATTAGTAACCCCCAAGAATCCAAAATCAAGAGGTACAAATTGAAAATATTGGTATGGTGGCAAGACCCTAAACCCCGTCTAGGTCTTACAACACTACTCAAATTAGGAATTTCATTCTCTCCTTCATAATAGGTTTCATGGGAGGGTCTTGCTTAGAGGTTGAGGGTGTATATCACTCCTTTCACCTATTCCTTCCTTTAAATTATAAGAGTGTCGCTCTACTCTCGTTAAAAGGATCGATATGCTTACTGATAAGTCTCGAAATCTTTGCTCATTTCCCATAGTTTTTTCGTGAATCACAACGTCAACCACAATAGAAGATTATACTACTAAAGGGAAAATAACAATAGTAGCCTTTCCCGTATACCATTCTAGGGCCTACCCAAAGCTTGAGATTCATATTTTGGATGATTTCCATCTATAAAGGTCATTCATCCAAGGACATTTTTGACCCTATATTTTTTGACCCATTGACAAAGTTAAATTTCTAATATTGTTCATGTCAATAAGAATCAAGGGACCATTCGGGTTCATGTTGATTACCATGATATTAATAGATATTTTCCTAAGGACAATTACCCCCACTCCTTTTATCGACAGGGATCATCAGTGAATGTGTCGCAGTGAGATATTTTCCTTTATGGATGATTTTCCTGGCTATAACTGATTAACATTTAGCCGATCACCACAAAACCAATTTTATCTATCCATGGGGGAATATCACCTATAATAAGCTCCCTTCGACTCCAAATAATTCCAAGGAAACCTTCCACCGAGCTATGTCTTATGAATTTGATGACATCAAACACATAGTGTTCATCCATATCTCTACGACCTTCTCGCTCATTCCACAAAACTTAGAGATCACCAAGAACACTAGAGGTATATTTCTCACTGCCGACACTATAATATCAAGTTGAATCTCATAAGTGTGTCTTCTCTGTGGTCGAATGCGATTGGATCCTAGGTTTCACAAAGAACCAACAAGGCATCAACATCCTCCAAAAGTCAAGGCAATCATCAATTTTCCTCCTCCCTCTCTCGTCCATCAACTACGTAGTTTGCAAGGGGAAAGCTAATTTCCTTCCGTCATTTCATATTGAATTACAATGATCTTTTCAAAGGCTTTAAGCACTTATTGAAAATGGAATCCCGTTTTTATGGGATGAAATTTCTCGATCTCTTGCGATGCAAAGAAACAAGCCGTCATCATGGGATCTACTACTATATCCCCCCACCATCACCATGACTACCGCTTTCGTGTTTGGTTTGCCGCTGACAAAGACTATTGGCATGGTGCTAGGTCAGGACAATGAAGATGGTCAAGAACATGTAGTGTACTACTTGAGCCGTAATCTCTCGACAGGAAAATTTTAAGGGATGGAAGTTTATCTAAAGTTTAAAATATTGGTGAATCTTACTTGTCCCTAATATAAAATTGTAAATTTTTTTATGATATTTTTTGTAAAACTATTTAGGTATCTAATTATTTTATATTAGTATATATGGAATTTTTGTGATTTTTAGGGAAAGGCAATTTTATACTATGTGTTCAATAACCAATTTTCAAAAAATATGGAAATCGGGCGAATCTTTTTTTTTTTAAAGCATGGAAAATTAGCCCACCCGCGAATATTAGGCCCTAAAATTTTCCCCGCTCTTCGATACCGAGACCCCTTATGCTCATGTATAGAAACTTGCATTCGTTGTTGTTCATGTCGTTCAACGTTTCCGTCACTACATTTTCATATGCAAAACCTAAGTGATTTAATGATTGAAACCCCACAACTTACATTATCACATGTCAGCTTACTTGGGGGCAAGTAATCAAAATGATCGTGTTATCCTTCAAGAGTTCAACTTAGAATTCACTACTACTAAGTCGAAGAAATCCTTGGTCTTTGCTAAGTTGATATGTGATCTTCTCCCACCACGGATGATCCCACTCCTCTTAATGATTCAATCCCTAATGAGACTCTATTTATCATTAGTACTTTGATCCATGGTATGGAGACATCATTTTATATTTCCAAACCTTAGAATTATCACCATAGCTATCGTACTATGAGCGAAGAAAGATTCGCTACTAGTCCCAACCTTATCGCATCGTTGGAGACACCTCTATCACACTGGTATTTACTCTATCCTCTGCCATTGTTTGACTCTCAAGGAATCTGAGAAAGATTCAATGAATGCCACTTTCAGGCTTGTGGAGGTCACATATCTCGTTTACGTCACTTCTCAAAAGATCCTTCATGTAGGCTATTTCTCGGCCGCCTATTTTTAAAGATCGCATTATCGCAATATGAAAATTCCATGATTAAGTGATTTGATTTCGAAAAGAGTGCGCCCCACCCTCACCCTTGCACCCGCTTATGACCGCCGATCTTTTTGTGAAATGGGGCATTGATTTTATGACTGTAACCTTGCTCGTCTGGGGCATGTCTATATCATCATTTCCATTGACTATTTAACTAAATGGGCTGAGGCGATGCCTACATACGATAATGAAGGTCTAACTGTGACACAGTTGTTATTCAATCATTTCATAGCTCCATTTGGTGTCCCAAAAGCAATTGTCATTGATCATGGCACTCATTTTCATAATCATATGATGACAAAGCTCTCTTCTCAGTTGGGGTTACTTCATGATAAATCCACCCCTTACTATCCATAGGCAAACACAAAGTTGAAGTTGTCAACAAAGTCTTAAAAATCATGCTTTAATGCACCATTGGGAAGCACAAGCGATACTAACACCTCATGATTTTTCCCACTCTCTCGGGCACACCGAACCTTCGCTAAGACCGGCCACTAGATTCACACCATTCCAATTGGTGTACAAGGTATAGGGCACATTCTCGATCGAGTGTGAGATAGGCTTTCCCCGAAGCTGGCTATCGAACTCCTTCCTCGGTACTTCACCGTAAGAGGAATTTCGTTGTACCTCAAGCGTCTTGAAGAGACTAGAATGCTTGCTGATTTAGTCCTCAAGTGCGAAAACATCGAGTTAAGGTTCAATATGACAACTGCTACACCTTGCATTTTATCTCAAGGTGAATTGATCCTTTATCACCAAGCCCATGATAATTTGGGAGTAGGAAAGCTCTCGAGTCAATGTGGCATGGGCCCTATATAATTCAACATGTTTTGGAGCGTGGAGCTTATGAGCTAGCCGATTATGAAGGAAATCATTTGTCAACAGCCCCTAAAATGGGCTCTACCCGAAAAAAATATTACGCTTAATCTTAAGTGTGATAATTTCTACATTAGTGTGTTATTCATTAAGTGTGATTTGAGTTGATTTTTGATGTGATTGTTTGCCTCGCGTACATGTTTCCTCTACTTACCTTTTTTTCACTTGGTTTGCAAACATGGCTTCTTTATATCACTACATTGGTTTTTCTCTTCTGATGGCACTTTCGTAGCACAAGGAACTTGTCTTCCGCAAAGATGGGAACTATTTACTTCGATGGCGATTTGATTCATTTACAAGGCATTTGTTTGGGTCGAAAAATTAACAATATTGTGGAGTATAGTGTGGTGATCAAAATATTATCGAATGCCATTGATCTTGGGATTAGAGATTTTGTTGTTAAGTTGGACTCACGACTCATTGTGTTATAGTTGAATGGGTGCTATTCTCATGGCATAATCCTCAAATTTTTCATATGTATTTACGTGTTATATTATTGAAAGGAATTTTGATGTTATCACATACCAACACATTCCAAGGAATTTAAATACATTAACAAGCATTAGAAAACCGTGTATTAGATGTAGACATATGCGCAATATGTAAATCAAGATATCATTATGATACGCAAGTAAATATATAGAAACATGCATATATATATATATATATATATATATATATATATATATATATATATATATATATATATATATATATATCATGGAGATTCAACAAGAAATTTCAGCACCCACGCCTAGTGTGGGACCAGGAGGTCCAAAGACCTACACTAGTGTGGGATAAATTTGGCGATGTCTATTTTACTTATCCCTTAATTAAGATGGACAATAAAATGTAATCTAATCTCAAAATAACTTGTAAAAGTTAACTCGAGTGTGATAAACTTATTTAGCTCATGAATTTCGAGTTAGAGGAAGTTGGTGAGGCATGCAGAGTAATTCTAGTTGTAACAAAGTTTGAAGTGTAATATGGTGCATTAGTTAATGCAAAAGTTGTAACGCTTAACTCAATTAAGTGAGTTAAACTCAAGCTTGTGCTAGTTGTAACTGCTAGATACACTAGTTGAGAGATCAAGTGAATTAAATATTAATTAATTCACAATCTGTATGATCTCACATGAAACTAAAGATTTACTATTATTATCGCATGCACGTTAGATCCAATGGAGACCCAGCTGAGATCTAGGTGAAATGGAAGTTAACTATCAACTTGTCGTATTATTGGGTTACACCCATGCAACCAAACATCAATTGGGGTGCCCAGATACTTGCTACCAAGGAAGGCCAAAATCACTAAATAATAGGGATCGCATTCATCGTGGATTGTGCAAGAAAGGCAGTGTCATTCGGAGGCAAGAAATTGGATAAGTATCAAGCTCAGCTTCTTTATGTGAGACAATGTGAGATAATTAGCTTAGTACAGAGGGCTCTTGTGAGAAGAGTTGTATGTAATTGTTTCATGATTCCACGTTGAACATACAATAAAATATAGTGGGGTTTTTGAGTGCCAGTTTCCCCAGAAATTATATGTGTTGCGTCGACTGACTCTCATTTCCAAGGGATTTGGCGATTTTTTTTTAATTCCACAATTGATTTGTAGAAGCGATTCATTATTTAGCTTTAGTACATTGTTAGATTAGATTGAATCCATGATATACATGATTGTTGTATAATTTATACATGGTATCAGAGTTATTGTGAAAATCACAATAGTGAATGAGGAGCCGAGTTTGCATTAGGGTAATTTTGAGGTCTAAAATGGGCCTCCTAAGGAAATAATAAAACAATAGTGGAAATAATAAAATAAGATTTGATTACATCATCAAATTTTAGAGGGAAAAAAAAAAGAAAAATACTTTTAAACTTATCTCCCAAAATGTTTACTCAAATTTGGATCGGGAGTACTCATTGATGCAAAATCCCTATCCAAGGAGTTCCCATGTTGAAGATTTCGTATTGACCAAGCACATTTAAAATGAGAATACATGAAAAATGTGATTGCAATCACATTTTTCATGAATTTCTCATTTTTTGTGTAGCGTGATCCATAAAATGTATGAAACATGGGTACTCCTTGATGAGGAACTAAATTTTGCATCCAATGAGTAATCCCCCGCTCATTTGAGTTAAAAAAAAAACTTTGAGATAAGTTGAAAAATTAGACAAGTTGAAAAAGTAGTTTTATTATTTTTATTATTTTTGAATATTTTACCTTTTTTATTTAAAAAAAAAAAAAAAAAAAAAAAAATGGTGAATCATCCCCCATGGTTTACATCATCATCTTGAATCCTATTGGTTCTTATAAAGTATATTTTGATTGTATATTTTTCTTAGAAGGCCCATTTTAGACCTCAAAATTCTCTAATGTGACTCGACAGAATTCAAATTTGCGTAAAAGACTTTCTTAGTGCTACAAATATTGATTCAAAGATCAAAATGGCTTTTAAGGGTTTGAGGTTGGAGTATGCACTCAGGCAACTCAAACTATATTTCTTTGAAGGATAAGGATGGAGGCAAGACTGAAGACAATGTCTTGAAGGAATTCATTGACAATGATGTTCCTAAACCCGTACGTATGTTGCAAATCTGATGCATGGAAAAAGAAAGTGGCAAAGAAGTAGGACGATCCTATTGGAGAGAGTACGAGACCAAATTGTCTCAAGCTCATGGGAAAGCCACACCATATGAAATGTGGAAGGCTTTACTCGACTATTTCGTAGTAGTAGCGACTATAGGAAATTATGCTCAAAGATAAAATCAAGAAGATAAAGATGGAGAAGGGCGACTCCATGCCAAAATACTTAACAAAGTTCGTCTAATGCCTGGATGAACCGGGGAGCATTGGCATAATTGTCGTCGATGATGATTTGGTGAGCTTCGCTCTCCCAGACTTCCCAAGATTTGGAACAACACAAGACTCGTCAATGGAAGGAAAGATGCCGCATTGGGAATGATTGCAGGTAGAAGTGGAGTTCGCATGTAACACCAATGATGGATCTTCATCTAAGAATGAAGATGAAGAATATTTTTCTTTGGATTCCAAGGAAAAAAGGGGAAGGAGAATAAATTCCATTCAAAATCCGAGTCCAAATATGGCAAGAAGCGGGACATGTCCACAGGGTGAAGTGTTTTCACCGTCACGAGTATGGGCATTATGCTACTAACTATCCACAAAATAATAAGAAGAGAACAAGAAGATTGGAGGATTTATACCTGGTGAGGCTTTGGCCTCACAATTTTAGCTTGACTTCCCATTGATCGCATGCATGGCGAAATGCATTGGGATCTATGTGGTATTTGGATAGTGGCGCTTCCTTTCACATGACGATAGACAAGGAACTTTTCGCAGCTTGGAGGAGAAGGATCTCCCGTATGCATATTGAAATGGGTGATGATGTAAGGCATAAAGGCTACTGTGATTGGTACTATTACCTTCCCGTAGGCAAATGTAAACCCTTTCAATTAAAATATGTAATGCATGTACTAGGTTTGAAGAATATTTTAGTCTCGCTGCAATGTTGGGAGGATAGAGAAGCAGTGATGTTGTTTTTAGTTAAGGAAAAGCTTTCGCAACACAAAAAAAATGGGGACAAGCCAAAAATATATGGATTCAAGTTAAGAATATATAAAAGCTAGATGTAGATGGCTACACAAAAGATTGATGGGAAAGGAAACAAAGTGGTGAGATCTTTTCGGGGATGAGGGCGAATTATGGTTCAGAGATTGAGCCATCTTCACCATGTGTGGTGGAGCCTTGAAAGTCATGGAAGATATTTCTACTAGTCTTCCCAAGGGTACACTTGTGCAATCGGGGCACATGCAAAGGATGTACTATGGGAAAATATGTAAAGGCCACCTTCATGAAAATGAGAACCGAGCTTTCAAGGATCCTTGAGAGAGTTCGCTACGACGTGTGTGGACCATTCTCCGTTGCTTCGACAACAAACATAAGTACTATGAGTCAGCTTGTTGATGAATTTTTTCGTAAGTGTTGGATGTTCTTCATGCAGAAGAAATATCAACATTCTCAAAGTTTCTTGAGTATAAGGCATTGGTGGAGAAAGACACCTGAAGCAATTGAAGGCTCTTCTCGAGGATAATGGTGGAGAGTACATCTCTAACGAATTCAAGAAACTTCAATAAAGAAGGAATTTGAAGAGAACTGATAGCGCCTTTACAACCTACGAGAATTGGGTAATCAAAAGAAAGAACAAATGATTGTGAGTGGGAAGAGGATGTTGCATGATCAAGGCCTACCGATGCACTGTGCGTAAGCATGCAACACTTTGGTATTTGTGCGTAACCGTTGTCCTTATAGGATACTTGGAATGAGTACACCGTAGGAGGATTTCACCGGTAAGAAACATGATGTTTCACACTTTAAGATTTTTTTTCCTTATCCGTTTATATGCATGTGACAAAATATGACAGGAAGAAGCCGGAACCGACAACTCGAGATCAGGATTTTTGTGGGTATTAATCGTGAAACACCCCACAACTATCGCCTTTATTTTCTAAAAAATAGAATGAATGTTGTGTGATGGGATATAAAATTTGAAGGCGAGAAAGCCATGTAGTTGTCCCTTGAGAGGGAATTGGACTGCATGTAGAGGAACTCTTGATTCCCAAGGATGAGCCTCAATATGTGGAGCAACCACATGAGGAGGATCATGGACTGGCGGAAACACTCATGCAAATCCATCCATCGAAATGGCAAGGTGCACCACGGAAGTTGATAGATGAAGAATTTGATGCTATAGAGAATGTAGAAGCCCCTACTTCACAACGTAGACAAAGAGATATTCTCTATTGCAAGCCATCGGATACATGGCTCTTCTAAGAAAATGTATTGTGATCGAACCATCTTCCTTTTAGAGGTAGTGCAAGAACCAACTTGGGTTGATGCAATAGTGGAGGAGTATGACTCCATTGTTAATAACAAGAATGGGATATTTTCCCAAGACCGATTGACAAATCGCTGGTTGGATCGATATGGATATACAAGGTAAAACAAGCCGCCGATGGGAGTGTGGAGAACAAAGGCTATATTTGTGGCCCGGGTATTCTCATAGATTGGAGAGGATCTAATATGATGAGACTCTTTGCAATCTGGGTGTACTTTTCTATTAGATCCATCCTTTCACTCGCCATGATGGGCTGGCACATTCATAAGATGGATGTGAAAAACTGCGTTTCTTAATGGAGTCATTGAGGAATAAGTGTACATGGGAGTACCGAAGGTTTCTATATCTTCAAAAGTGAGTCGCATGTGTGTCGACTCAAGAGAGAACTCGTATGGGTCAAGCAAGAACCTCATGCTTGATACACTTGGGATAGACAACTATTTCACTGGACCGGCTTCACCAAAAGTGAAGATGATGCAAACTCGTACTAGATCGTGGTTGAGGGTAAGCTATTGGTTATTGTTCTTTATGTTGATGATCTAATTTTGACTAGTGATGAACAGTTGAGCATCATGCAAGTGAGGAGACTAGAAGAGAGTTCCGAAATGAAGGACATGGACTCCTTCATTATTTCCTTGGGTTTTGAAATATGGCGTCGGGATGTTGAACTTTTTGTTACTCAAGTCAAGTACGCCAAAGAGATACTCTGGTAAGTTTCACATGGAGAGCTACAAACCCATGGATACTCCTCTTCTAGGAAATTGGAGGAAAGAGAATGATACTTCGTAGAGGTAGTGGATGCTACTATCTACATGTGCTTAGTTGGTTCACTGATGTATTTAGTGAACACCGTGACTGCATATTTGTACACAAGCAACTGCCTAAGTCAAGCTATGGTTAATCCTACCAAGCTCTTTTGGAAGGAGAGGAGGCATGCCTTAAGATACCTAAGGGACACATCAGAGTATGGTTTATGATATAGATGGACAGAGGAAGTGAAGCTTCAAGGCTTCATAGATGAAGATTGGGCAAGAATTCCATTAGACGTAAAGAACACATCAAGAGGGATCTCGCATAGGATCGACAAAGTAGTTTCTTGGTACAATGAAGCAACGTAACTGTGGGCACTCATTTCATTGGAAGTAGAGTACATGGCAGCAAGTCAAGATGCATGTGAGACTATAGGGATGAGAGAGATCTTGGTTGGTTTATTTGGTTCGATGGATCCGATGATAGATCAGATAATCGCAGCTGCATTAAAACTCGATTCATCTTGTGTTTCATGATAGTTCCAAGCACATAGATATCTCGGTACCATCATCTCGATATTGTGTGCAAGAGAATAATAATGTTGCTTTAGTAAATTCTCGTGGAATATTAGGATGTAGGTATTCTAATGAAGGCGCTCACCAGAGCGAATTCGATTACCATAGAGGTAGGATCGGGTGAAGGATAACCTTTTCGTTGAGAGGGAGTGTTGAAATTCAACAAGAAATTTCAGCACCCACGCCTAGTGTGGGACTATGAGGTTCAAGCAGCACCTACACTAATGTGGGACCACAGTCTTAGTAGCACCTACACCGGTGTGGGCTAAATTTGTCTTGTGTCTATTTTATTTATCCCTTAATTAAGATGGACAATAAAATGTAATCTAATCTCAAAAAAAAATTTAATAGATAATCGGAGTGTGATAAACTCAATTAGCTCATGAATTTCAAGTTAGAGGTAGTTGGTGAGGCATGCAGAGTAATTCTAGTTGTACAGAGTTCGAAGTGCAGCATTAGTTAATGCAAAAAGTTGTAATAAGTTTAACTCGCTTAAGTGAGTTAAAATAATTGTGTCATTTTTAATCGTTAGATACACTAGTGAGAGATGAAGTGAATAAAATATTAATTAATTCATAATCAATCATCTCGCATGCAACTGAGGATTTACTATTATTAGTTGCATGCATGTCGTATCCAAAGGAGACCTAGTTGAGATCTAGGTGAAAGGGAAGTTGACTATTAGTCGTAGGATTATTCGGTTGCACCCATGCAAACAAAAACCCATTGGAGTGCCCATGATACTTGCAATGCTCAAGGAAGGCCAAAATTTCTTAAATAATAGGGATTGCATTCATCAAGGATTGTGCAAGCAAGGCAAAGAGCATTCGGAGGCAAAGAATTGGCTAAGTATTGGTCGGTTTATGTGAGACAAGCAGGGAGACAATTAGTTTAGTACAAGAGGGCTCTTGTGAGAAGAATTGTATGTAATTGTTTCATGATTCCATGTTGAATATACAATAGAAAATAGTGGGGTTTTGAGCAGCAAGCTTCCCCGGGAAATTATCTATGTTTTGGCTTGATTGACTTTTCTTTGCTTCCATGTGATTGGCGATTGTGTTTTAATTCTGCAATTGACTTCTAGAAGTGATTTCATTTAACTTTAGTGCATTATTAGATCATATTGAATCCAGATATACATGCTTGTTGTATAATTTCCACACACACACACACACACACACACACACATATATATTGGTTTGTAAGTGTGTTACATCCAAAAGCTCAAAAAATATGTGTTATGTTACAAAACACTCTTCGAGCCTACATCAAGACAAAGGTATAAATAGGGCTGTTATCCACCCACATGGTTCTCATGGTAGTAGGTGACTACTCAAATTACTTTCCCGCAGTAATCGACTACTTCACTCCAAAACTCCGACAAGCAGGTCTTTGAAAGTGCAAGGTAATCTCATCAAATCTAGCATACTCTAGAAATGCCTTACGGGAGGCCAACCAGGTTTTGCTCCAACTTAGTTAATTTATTCAAGCCCCTTCCTCATAAGGAGCATCCTTCATTGACGGGCTACCTCCGTGTAATAATACATTCTGAGGTCTCCTTAGGACCATATTTTGTAAACAAATCATAATTTTGCGTGTCGAACACATATAGAAAAACTAAAAAGTAAAAAATGTTTAAAAAGAAATTTTTACCCGCATCAATCCACCGCATGTATGGTGGGACAGAAGATCTATACCCTCTAAATTCGTTGATGAAATATGTGTTGTCCTCAACTATGATAATTTGATGCCACGACCAACAAAAAATGTTGTGGGGAAATGCATCCGTTGCCCCCTCCCTATCGTGGGCATTATGTCACACCATTTCATTAGCCTTCGTGTCCCTCTGGGGCGATCATGATCGCTAGCCACCGATATTGAATAGGGGTACCTTCTCCAAACAAATAGTCATCAAAATTGACCCGTACCCAAATTGTTTTAATCTCCATATCTTGTGCACTTGGTTAGTTGGCTCTTCATATTAGCCAAGAACTTCACACCAAACTTGAACATTTTTGGGGCCAAGAAGTCCATCGCATCCCGGAACTGAGATTTTTTGCCTCATGCAACGCCTTGCCTCTCGCCACTCTATTGATACAATGCGCATCATGTAGGGGAAGGCCAGATGGAAGATATTTCTAACTTCCCACTCTTTGTCTTCTTTTCCCTAGATAGTATCTGGATGAGCATGCTCATGCTCTCACCTCGCGCAAGCTCCGGAGTTGTATCCTCTCCCTCGCCCGGATAGTCCAATGATAAAATAGATTTCCATTACATCTAGATCTAAATATTAGTCCCCGATGATGAACAAATGCATCCTAGATATTTATTATATATTTCAAGCCCAGCTGAGCTCTTAGACTGATGTTTGGAAGAATTTTAATAATCATCAATTGTGCAAAGAATTGATGCAATCTGGTCCTGCAAAGCTTGGTGGTCTTCCACCTCATGGCCTCGTTCTTTCCATTCGACCGAAATATTCATTGAAAGCACCTGCAGCAGCGTCCAATTGGTTTTTTATGAGCATTGATGGAAGAATTTTTAGAAACTAACTGTGGATTTGGGTGATTTTCTCATTTTAGATTATTTCCGTCTTACCAATGCGTCTCGTCCGAAATAATTCGACGGCCGGGGTGGTTGGCTGCCCTAACGAGCTTAGTGCAACCAATACAACCCCGATATCTAGAAATCACATTAGCGTGTGATTTTAAATTTTGAAATCCCTCCTTAAACTCCCTAATTTAAAATCGAAATGCCAAATTAATATAATTAAATTTAAAGGAGGTTTTGATCTCTTACCTAGCACTAGTAGATCTACGAATGGTGTCATGGATTGGACACAATTACTAAATTAATTTTAAAACTAATAAAATAAATAGCAGAAATATACATAAACCAAACATGGCGGAAAAGGCCTCGGCTTATTTGCATTCCTCCATTCACATTATCCAAAAGATGCGTATAATACAAATATAAATACAAGAGGAGAATATGTCTCAAGATAGTGCATCTATATTGGACACTTTGGTTTAAGAAAATTCTCAACAACACACTAATCTAGGCGCCTAACTAGTTGGAGAGAATCTCTCAACCAAATAGGCCTAAACCGACTCCTAATTGAGAGTAACAAACTTCAATGCGTAAAATTACGAATAAATTCTAATTTTCATGATTTAATTAATTTAATGATTTTTGAAATTGAATTGTTTTTATCACATGAGAGTGAGGCTAAAATTCCCCCTCAATGATAAGTCCAAAGTAAGAACCCGGGAACCATCTCCAAGTCCTCACATTGAAACCGTTGAGTTAATCGTCAAAGAAACACCGCGTGAAAACCGCCAAAGCCGTATGCCAAAAACTTCAATCCGGGTTATTAAACATGAGTTAGTTGCAAGTTTGATTCATCTCTGAATTTTTCGACAAATCCATCACGTGCTAAGCGGTAAAAGGATCCATCTATTCTTTGCTTCGCAATCAACATCCTTTGTCCACCGACAAAATGTCGATGACGCCCACTACAAATTCGCTTTTCCACCCATTAAAATGTTGATGACACCCACTAGAGAATTTTCTTGTCCACTAAAAATTGTCGATGATGTAAAAAAAAACTCATTTCTACTTTTTTGATCTTGTCGGAAAATTCCCATGACCGTGTTTGTTTTTGAATGCCCACTTCAGCGAATTTTTTTGATGCCCACTAGCTACTTTTGTTGATGTTGTTGAAACTTTCAGTATAACAACCACTAATTTCATTATCATTTCCCCCATTTGTTAGCCTCAAAAGGAGATACAAACATCTAAATTTTATTTTGAACTACCCCCCTTTAGATGTAGGAGAGTTTCACTAGTGTACTCCCCCGTTCACCCGCACGAGAGTACCAACTTCATTTGACCATCAAATGCAATAGGTGTGATTGAATTCGGTTAAAAACTTATACACATTTCTTGCACTATTGAAGACCATTCCCAAGGATCAATCCATGCATAATTTATCTTCAATCCGTCTAGTTGGTTTTAGCTAAAAGATTTGATGAATGATTCTGCTCGCCATAATGACGACAATGATGGATATCATAACAACGATCTTCCATATGACTTGTTATTTGAGAATGTGTTCATTTTGGTTTGTAGTCAACTTTCTCATGGCTTGTTGATGTTAATTGATCAAGAAATCCAACAATTATAAACTTCATTAGCTTTGAATAATCTAGGATATGCAAGTTGTTTTCATCTTTTCATATCCTAATCCTCGTCGATTTTTTTTTTTCTTGATTTCTGGCCCCACGGTTTGGATTATTGCCTCCGGGGAAGAAGCAAGTTGAACGCGATCCCCGGATGACTTTTACACTTTAAGTTGTTTGGATGACAAAGCTTGAATCACATGATCTTTATCTTCATCTGTGATGGATAAATTTCTTGGAAGCATCACTTTTTTTTTGTTTTAACTCATTTCTTTGTAGTCATGAAATTCGCTGAAGGAACTCAATTGTTTCATGGGCTTGTTTAAGATGCACTTGAATATCGTTGAGAGTCGCTTTGTTGATTTTCAACATGTCACGCTGATGATAGAAGAAAATTGTTAAGAACTTGGAACAAATTTCTGAATGTGTTTTTCCATGTGAATTTGCTTGCTTGAATTTCCGGCTCGCTTGTCGTAGATTTGAATGTCTTGCTTTGAAATTGCTCACTTGATTTGAACTTGTTTTA
Organism: Pinus albicaulis; assembly: GCA_034641835.2. Taxonomy (NCBI): domain Eukaryota; kingdom Viridiplantae; phylum Streptophyta; class Pinopsida; order Pinales; family Pinaceae; genus Pinus; species Pinus albicaulis. The sequence continues at coordinate 176,159 of JAXQQM020081755.1, forward strand.
TCAATTTTTTTTTTGATTTTTTGCTTGAATGATACACTGTTTCCATTTTTTTCTTGAATGGAACGCTCGCTTGTATTGGCCCACTTTATTTTTGCTTTCAACACTTGAACTCACACTCACTTGATTATGATCACTTTCTTGATCGCTTTCGAACTTCGTTTGATTGCTTCACGCTCATTTGAATAATTGGATACTCATGCTCGCTTGCGTAGATTTGAAATTGATGTTTGTTTTCATTAGAGTTGAAACTCGCTCAATTTATGATTTGAATTTGTTCACCGGCACTTTGTACTTCCTTGAATTTACTCACTTGATTGTGATTATTTTTAAAATAAGGGTGTCGATCAATAATTAAAATGCACCTAAAATAAAAAATTTTACAATGGAAAGTTAAAATAATCGATGACTCCGTTTGGAATACTTTAGTTGAATTAATTGTCTCAAACTTGAAGAGAATGACTCACGAACCTCCTTATCAATTCAAACTTGGTGTCGGTTTTAATCGAGAATGCACCCTTACAATTCAACTCAGCTTTTATTTGAATTGGATTACAAGTTCACTTACAACTTGATTTTCAAGTTACACAAAAAAATGTTGTTGATGTTGATGTAGACTTATCTTCGAATGCTTGAGTTTGCAAACCTTCATTAACTTGAATGCCTTGATTGAATGATGTAGAATTATTAGTAGAATGCTGATGTTGTCAATTTGATATCTTTGATTATGTGGGTGCAACTTGGAGTTTGCAGCTTCTTGATTATTTTTATGCTTTATTATGTGCATCCATTCGTTTAATTTTTTGTGTACTACATGTGGACCATATGAAAAATTAAGTGTCAAAAATTAGACACACAAAACATAAGAATAATCAAGAATTATGCACCATCACAAACATACTCATGGTGTACCTAAGATCCCCTTATTCAATTTCGGGAGGATCTAGGACACAAGCACCATCAAAAAATATGTTTTATTAAATAGTGGAGTACATAAGCTATCATCCTTTGTTCCAATTCATATATCATGCTCACAATCATAAATAAATATGTATTCTCCACCTTTGCATAATAAAGGTGCCAACAACATGGAATACTCAGCCCTCAATGCAACAATTGTTGTCATATAAGAGAAATTTGAGGTCTAAAATGGGCCTCCTGTTGAACCCTAGAATTTCCCTTTTCTTTACATATTTCTCATCTCATTTCACCTCTCTTTCATCAATTCATAAGCCCCAGTTAATGAAGAATGTTTAGGATTGTCCCTAGGATACATGCAATTGATTAAAATATTGTATTTTCGTGGTTTTTTCTGTTTTAATAATTTTGTGCAGTATAGCTACAGAATACAGATGTTCCGTAGACGATCAGGCATTCCACAATTATTTTTGTGGTTGAATATGTTCCAGGTGTCAGATGGAGGATTGGGCCACATAATTGTTTCTAGAATGATGCCTACATGGATTCTATCCTGCTCACTTAGTCCAGATCGACAGAAAAGCGTGCCTAAACTCATGGTCAAAGGTGGAGTCAAACTATTTTATCAAAACGTAGTAGGACTCTTGATTTGAGTCCAGTAGTCCTATTACAAGTCTAAATTCGAATTAGCAAGAGTCCAACAGTCCTATTGCAAGTCTAATTTGAATTAGCCACCTGTAGAAAGTATATCTCATAATCAGTTATGTAATTTCCCTTTAAATATTGGTTGTACAAGACCAAAAAGACATTTCAAAAAAAGTACAGTACAGTTCAGATTTGCAGTGAATACTCCGTTTTCCAAACTCTGTTTTAATAAAGAAAATCAGTTCCCAGATGTTGTTTTGATCACATTTTTAAGAAGCTAAGGAGTTCACCAACTTGGTAGCAGAGGGCCCCTGCTGCCTAAGGAGGGTTTTTTATGCTTTCTAGTTAAATTTTCTTCAATTTTGTATTTTTCCTATTCATCCTTAATTTCCAGTTTTCAATAGTTTAGATGCAACTGTGTAGATTGGCCTTCCAAAACGTTTTCAAGGAGATTGGTAACTCTGTCTTCAGTATTGGAATAAAAGGTGAAGTGTTGAGAAGCATGGTTGCCTAGTTTATTGCTTTCATTTTTCAAAATAGTTGTCAATTATTGTGTTTAATTAAGCATTGATGAAGTCCATTTTTCCTATTTATAAAATCTTATATTGAATGGATAAATTCTTTATGAGTGCAGTGGTTGAATAGATTTCATTTCCTGTCATTTGCTTGCTAAGAATTAAGGGTGTAATTGGTTTATCCAAAAGCCATACCAAGGGGTCACAAGCTTCAGAATTGGATGAGTCTTGATAAGTCAATTATTCACTTAATTAGTTGTATATAGAATATCCTCATTCCATTGCAGCTAATAATCTCTTTAAAGGACATTCTGAATGAAACTGAATCTGAATATAATTTGCAAGAATGGCTAAATGATTAGATTTAATGCAATGTTTGAGTTATCAATTTCATTTCCCGTTTTCATTTTTAAATCTCAATTGAGTCATGGATCCATGGATTACGTTTATTCACTAATTGAAACACTTGTTTTATCTTTTTAATTAGAACTAGACCTTAGAACTTGTCCATACAACTTTAATCTCTTTATATGAAGTTAACTAGTTTTACAACATTTCCTTTTCTTCATTTTAATTAGATTTATTCTCACTTTTCAGCCTATGATAACACATTAGGGACTAAAAACACAAAACCCCAAAACAATAAGAAAAACATCAAAACAACGAAGTAAGGAAAAGGACACTTAGGCACATATAGTGCACTACACTTCATCAAAGTTACAAGCCCTGGTTGATAATTAATGGAAGCAATTTAGGAACACTAAATTGAATAAACATTTTGGCGCTGTTTCCGGGGAAGTGTAACTAGGTAACCTTATTTCTTACATCAAAAAAAAGAAAAGAAAAAAAAAATTCAATCACCTACCACACCCACTATACCATGTGGTGCAGTAAGAGCCACGCATCCACATCATGAATTCATATTTTTGCAGGTAGAAGAAGAGGTGACAAAGGAGGTTGAAGAAATGGATGGAGATGATGACAATGAGGAAGATCCTTTTGGATTTCCCATTCAAGAAACTGATATCAACATTCAAATGAAGAACATCCATCCATATGTGCTTCCTAACTTCAAAGGTATGAGATGAGAAGACCCAGAAACTTTTCTTTTTGAATTTGAAATAATTTTTAGATCTTATGGCTACTCATTGCACATGCAAAAATTGAATTTGTTTCCGGCAACATTGAAGGATAGAGCTCTTAGATGGTTCATGAATTTAGGAACAAATTCTATAAGGACATGGGATGATATGAAAAGAGTATTTTTGGAAAAATATAAAGATTATTTCATGCACCATGACCTTAGAAATGAAGTCTTTAAGATGAACCAAAAAGAGGATGAAATCCTAGAAGATTTAGTGGAGAGATTTACTTATAATATCAAAAGATTTAAATTTCATAATTTAGGATCAGACGCATTAAAAACTCTCCTACTAAATGCTATAAAGGATGAATGGATTGATCTTCTTAATCTTGTGGGAAAAGGAGATGTCTATCAATTACCATTTCAAGAAATTTGTGAACTATGCAAGAACATATCAAGAGGAAAAGCGAAGTGTGTAAGATCCTCTCAAGATCCATTTATGGCAAGAGTAAGTAAGTCAGCATCAGGATTGGCAAGTCAAACTAAACCTAACAATTTGCTAAACATTCTTGGTAATTTAAATGAACAAATTGACATGCTAAGAATGCAAAACAAGCAAAAAGTTGCTTCATTTATATTTTTCCCTAAATGTAGAAAGAAACATGCTTTGCATAAATGTCCACTTGATAACATTAAAATGTGCAAAATTTGTGCAAGATCACATAATACTGAAGATTTCCCATCATTACCAGGGTTGAAGGCAATTTACCAGAATGATAATGGAGAAAATCAAGCACAAGAGCAACTTTGTTATGTAGCTCCAAGAGGACTATGGCAACCTCATCAACCCAATATGATGCAATATCCTTATGCACAGTTTCAAGGTTATGCACAACAATCTCAAGGTAATTGGAAAACACCCTTTCCTTGGCAACCTTGTGCATCTCAATCCCAACCTCAAAACCAACCTTGGAAACCTTGGCCATCTCAATCCCAACTTCAAAACCAATCTTGGAAACAAAGTTGGCAAAGGCCCTACAAAGGAAATCCACCATATCCTCAATCTTTCCCTCTCTATCCTCAATACCATGATCAATGTTATCCATACCATTTACCTCCACAACAACATCAATATCACCTTCATTTTTCCTCAATTCAACCTTTCCCATTATCATCCACACAAGCACCCCAAAGATCCATTCCCACTCCACTACATGCACAACCGTTTCATATCCCCAACAATAAAACACCTTAATAAACTTACAATTTTGAGGTATTGCAAAATGATTCACCAGGTATCATTAAAGAACAAAAAACAGAAGAAGAAGACTCAGATATGGTCCAAGAATCATGGATGTCTGTTGATAAAGATAAGTTATTGGAACTAGATATTGAAAATTTTAATGTCTGCCTATCACTAGATTCTATAAATTAAGATCACATCTCTGAAGACTTTCATGACATGATAGCAGGAAGCCAAGGAATACAAGATTACATTGAATCTTGGTTTAGGAGAGTCATCGGATCCCAATGCTTAATTCTTCAGTATCTTTTGATATCATCTCAATCAAGGCAATTGGTCTCTCATACACGGGTACATATCAAAGAGTATATTTCAAACCTGCATATGAGTTTATCTATCATCCTATTACATACATGGTTCCATTGGAAGTATTCATATACTTGAATAAGATTTCTTTGTCAAGTAGAGCAGGACATATATATATAAAAAAATAAAAATTAAAGAGAAAAATAAGTCCTATTATGAAAACCAGCTTGCTGGCGCAATTGGACATAAGCTTTTCTTGAAAACCAGGAAACTGGTAAGCAAAGTTTAGAATAAGTTCTGCAATTTCAAGATGGTTTCAATATTTTATGCTTCTTCAAATAATTTTTGGTTCTATGCTCAAGTTGGATGATGTGGAATTCCTTAAGGTCCACCTTCCAACAGATCTTGTCCCATCGACCTCAACACTTTATCTGGGATCAAGATCGAAGATTATTTGGAGTGCCTTGGAGCTTGCATACATCAATGGCAAGCCTCCTTGTTGATAACAATGGGAATACAGCAATGCCTCTTGATTGTCAAACCTTGCAGGCGACTCGACTTTGACAAATTCATTCGTCCCTGTCAAGATGCACTCAGGTACCTTGACACTCATTTACATTATCGGTGAGTTGTCTCGCATTGGTTAACAATTTTCATCATTGATCGGTAATCCAATGATTTCTTCCCATGCTCGACTTCGACACATTCATTCGCATGGTAAGAATTGTACCATGAATTTTGGCTTCGATGAAGACTAATGGTTTTATGGAATCAACAACAACTTGCAGCAATACATTTTATTAGTTTCTTGTAGTAGCATGTTCATCTTTTTTTCAATTCAACAACAGCTGCAAAAAGTGGCAGTTTTTGGAGTTATTGTTGTAGCAGTCTGTTTTTGTTTTTGCAACTTTATCCAGAGGCAGTTTTGGCACAAATATTGCAAGAGATTGGAGCAGAAATAAAAAATTCTCAGCTTCTAGGTTTTCTCAGAATATGATAAATTGAGTAAGACGTAGAAAGAATTCAAAAATAAGCAATTTTGAAGGACATTTCAGATGGGTTTCTAAGGCATATTTTCATTTTTTAGCATTATGGACAGATTAGGACAGATTTTGGTATTTTTGCACAAAAGTGCCTTTTCTTCATCAAAATGAAATTCTGAAAGCATGTAGCAGTAGAAAAGGTAACAATACACAATTTTCCTTTTGAATCACTCAATTTGGCCTTAAAATGAGTTCGTGGTGTATTTTTTTTGTTGTTGCAACATTGGGTAGCATGAAGGGTGTGTTAGCCACCTATGAATTGTTTGTCAAGAAAACAGGTGGCTAAATATTTTTCTGAGCCTTCAAGAGATACATTTCCTATCAAAATATCTCATTATTGAAGCCTCTGTGTGTCCTTTGCCTTTACAGGGAGATCCCTCTCTAGAGCCAAGAGAGCTAGATCCTGAGGTCCCAAAGCGGTTTTGATGTTGTCTCATCTTTTGGTATTGCCAAACTTGCCAAAACATGGGAACTCCAACATAATGGCGACTCCATTGGGGACTTTCTGAGTGTTTTGCACCTAATTACATCTCTAGGACCTCAGAAAACCAACTCTCTATTTAAATTGGCAGTTAATCACTGTGGTGGACAGTATACCTTCTTGAAACATTCTAAACCTTCCACCTGGCGACTCCAAAGTTCCTTAATGATTAAAATACTCCACTGGTGATCAGTAGGCCTGATGATTATCTTGGTTTCATAAGACTCCACTGGGAGACCAAAGTTTATAACAACATCAGCCATATTAGAAGTAACAAGTAGGATTAAGCTTCTTTGTTTGAAGACAACATACTGGCTCCAAGAACCATTCATACAAGAGCGCATCCTAACCCAAACCCACCTGAAATAGTTGACAAACCTGAGAGAATTCTTAGGAAATCTCCTACACCTAGGAAGCCAACTATTTCCAGACATATCCATAGAGCTAACTCTGCACTAGAAGACTTTATAGCTCCATCAGACACTCTTTTTGACTTAGACTCACAAAGCAGATTACCAAGAACTAGGTCATTCAGTGCTCTAGACCAGTCAGACTTTGAGCTTCCTGGTTCACCATCTCACAGTGGTCAACGCATTAGGGATAGAGAGACCCCCCCCCATCTACACCTCCCGATATTCATTTCATTCAACACTTGGGGCTCTATCACCCTAAATCAGCTCAAGAGAGTGTTCTTGGTCCTAGTATTCCTGTCATCCACATACATGCTTCTCAAGCCAATCCTTTACCCCCTCAGAACATCATCATGGTAGCCTGGTATGCACCTCTAGTGTTACCACAGCCTCTAGTGCCTCTACCCAATGATTATCAGTTAAAAATCCCACATTTCACTGCAAAAGAGTCTACCACTGCTCAACACCATATAGATAGGATGGAAGATTACTTTGACTATATGGAGATAGATGATGAGACAGTCAAGATGGGAATCTTTGCCCAGAGTTTGGGAGGTGATGTGAAGAAGTGGTTTAAAGGCCTACCTCCTAATAATATCCATGATATTCCCTCTTTATATCAATCCTTCATAAACAAATGGGAAGTCAAGACCAACCCTCTCCAAATCTTAGTAGAATACAAGAATCTTAAAATAAATGTAGGAGAGAGTGTCCATAACTATTCTACAAGGTTTAACAGTGTTTATAACGCTCTTCCTCCACACATGAAACCTCCCCAAGGTATGGATTTAGTGAAATATCCTGAAGGATTTGATGCTGACATGGCCTATTAGCTTAGGGAGAGAGATTACAACACATTGAAAGATATGCAAAAAGGAGCAATGAGTGTAGAGGCTAACTTGATTTTAAAAAAAAAGAGCCAGAATGAGGTCTGAGAAAAAGGTAACATATAGGGATGACACATCAACTTCCACATCCAATCCCAAGTATGACAGTCTAGCCAAAAACATGGAAAGGCTAGAGAAAATGATGGAGAAAATGGTTTTCACAGTTAGTAATCAAAACAGAAACCAAAATCATAACCAGAACCAGAACTTTAGGAGAAACAACCCTCCAAATAGACAGAGAGACTCTGATCAGCAAGTCATACCCCCATTTCAAGATAATTTCCTTGATGAGGATGAGGGGATAATATAAGAGTCTGAGGGAACCACAATAAACATGTTGGAGATAGACAACTCAATCCGAAATTGTTCCACAGAGGAAAATAAGTCCACATACTCACATTGGGATGAGGAAAGGTTAGAATTTGAGGATTACAGGCTAGGATTTGAAAATTCCATCATGCAGGTCAGAGAACAGTATGAAATTAGAAGCAAAAAGAGCTTAGACACTTCCAAACCAAAAGCTTATGAGATTACCATTAAGAAAAGACCTGAGAAAACTCCTAAGGTGACTGCTGAGAGCATCAAATCAGCAGCTGAGAGTTCTGGGAAGAACGAAGAAAAAGACAGCCAAAATACTAATAAAAAAAGTCAAAAAACTAGCAGCACTAGCACTGCAGCTAATGCTCCTGATAAAACGGCTACTAGCACTGTACATAGTGATAATCAACACACTGATTTTGCCACTAAAGTAGTGGCCAACAAGACAGAGTTGAGTCTTACAAAGAGCCAATCTCCCTTCAATTTGGAGAGTGATATTGCTAAAATTAAAATCTCTGTCCCACTCTCTGAGCTGGCCAATCAGGATGTATATAAAGGCCAAATTATGAAAGCTTTAAATCTAGGTGAAAACAGTGACACTGTCAATCTAAGTGATGACCAACCAACCCTTTTGTTTGGTCCAAAGATAGAAGGGGAGTTTCAGGAAGGGGTAGTACCTCATTTTTATATCAGCCTCAATATCCATGACAAGATCCTTCACAATTCAATGCATGACTCTGGGGCATAACACAACCTTATGCCTAAGGTAGTTATGGAGAGATCCCTCTCCAGGTCCAGGAGAGCTAGATCCTAGGGCCCTAAAGTGGTTATGATGTTGTCTGGTCTTTTGGTCTTGCCAATCTGGCCAAAACATTAGATTAGGTAGAGAAACTATGAGGCCAACAGTTTAATTTGGTCTCATGGAAGAATAAGGGTAGAATTAGACTAGTTTGTTTTCTACTTTCAATAAAAAAAATGATGAAGAAGGTCTGAAAATTCAAATGCACCTTGAAGAAAAAATGTTAGGACTGTAGGATGGGTAGGTAGATGGTTTGGGGAATGTTTTCTGCTGATTAATATCCATCGTGTTTGTAACCGCTGAATCAGAGAAGAAAGATGGATCGAGGATCGGGCATCTGGCCTACTCCAAAGATTATTATCTGAATTCTTGACACCCTCAAGAAGATGCCATCCCCATGTGGAGCCACTGTTAGCCACCTATGAATTTTTTGTCAAGCAAACATGTGGCTAAATATTTTTCTGAGTCTTCAAGAGATACATTTCCTATGAAAATCTCTCATTCTTGAAGCCTATGTGTGTCCTTTGCCTTTATAGAGATATCCCTCTCTGGACCCAGGAGGGCTAGATCCTGAGGTCCCAAAGCGGTTTTTATGTTGTCTCATCTTTTGGTATTGCCAAACTTGCCAAAACATGGGAACTCCAACAGGGTGAAACAGGGCAGAAATCAATTTGATCATAACTTTCAAACCGTGCATCCATTGGTCTTGAAATTTTTATGGTAAATGCATTGAGGTAGGGTAAATAGACATAGAAAATTTTAGAAAATTTCAGTGTGTATTCTTTAAGAAACTGACCACTTTCACCTACAGCCATTTCTCATTTTTCGGGAGATCCGTACTACCATTGGTTGAGATTTTTTTTTCAAAAGATGCATAATATTAATGGTAACAACCTCCGAAAATTTCAGGGAAGTCTAATGTACCATTTGAGAGAAATTGAAAAATTCATTTCATTTTACAATTTCACTCCATCTCACTCCACTTTCACTCCATCTCACTCCACTTTCATTCCATTTCACAAGTCATATTCCACTTTCATTCCATTTAATTTCACATCCATATTCCACAGCCATACTTCATTTCTTTTTACAGATTACATGCTACAACCACATCTTATTTAGTAGTTCTGACACAATTGTACACCTACAAAGAGATGTTGATTACAGGAAATTGAAGGATTCTATTTTGAAGACCAACATGCTAAAAGAGGACCAAAGGAACAACATCAAGCACAACAATTAACAAGGTCAAAATTCTGAGATAAATTGTGAAAATTATTTTAATAGAAAAAAGTTAAAACATGAAATAGATACAATGGGTATAATCATGTGTTTCCTAAACAACCTATCATTCAAATTGATTAACATATCTTGGCCATATCCCTTATCCAAAATTCCATAACAGTACTCATTAAAACCTTGATTAATGACTAACGGTCATAATCACAAACGTAACCTACTAGTCCACGTCTCCTTAAGATTGTATCATTCACTTATTTCACCACAAGTTCATCATAAATTCTCCATCGGATATGTAGCCACTTCATTTTTCCTCATAGCTTAATTACCTCCATCCATTCACCTCCATTACACTTTGCAGCCAATTTATCTTTAAGGATAGGAAAGTAAAAATGAAGGGGAAGATACTCTGCACAAGTGAAGAATGGGTCTAATTGTCAGAACATAACTAGTAGAAGTCAAGTATCTGGAGGGATATCCACAAGTCAGGGAGCTACCATAGGATGGTTGAATTTTATAGAAAAATTTGATGGCTTCCATAAGAAGATTACAAAATCATTTGCTAGATCTTTTGATGGAGCAGAAGTAGAGATTTGAGACATAAAATTCACAATAACATAATCATTTTCGGCTGAGGAAACAGGACTCCCAAGGCAAGGAGAATGGTGGTTCAAGAACAAGGAATTTCATAATGAGTCTTGGGAGGAGATACTGAAAAATCCAGTTGGGAAGGATTTCTTGTAAGAAATCATTTTCAAGAAACAGAAGAATAAGGCTGGATGTTTTGGCTGAAGTATCAGAGCACATGCAATAAGGAAGAAGAACTTGAAATTTTGGTAAATTGCATGATACATGCAATAGTTTTGCAGTGGGGGTATGTTGAACCCTAGAATTTCCCTTTTCTTTACAAATTTCTCATCTCATTTCACCTCTCTTTCATCAATTCATAAGCCCCAATCAATGAAGAATGTTTAGGATTTTCCCAAGGATACATGCAATTGATTAACATATTGTATTTTCATGGTTTTTGCTATTTTAATAATTTTGTGTAGGATAGCTACAGAATATAGACGTTCTGTAGCTGATCATGCGTTCCACAGCTATTTTTGTGGTTGAAAATGTTCCAGGTGTCAGTTGGAGGATTGGGCCACATGGGTGTTTCTAGAATGATGCCTACATGGATTCTATCCTACTCACTCAGTCCAGATCGACAGAAAAGCGTGCCTAAACTCATGGTCAAAAGTGGGGTCAAACTATGTTATCCAAATGCAGTAGGACTCTTGATTTGAGTCTAGCAGTCCTATTACAAGTCTAAATTCGAATTAGCAAGAGTCCAACAGTCCTATTGCAAGTCTAATTCGAATTAGCCACCTGTAGCAAGTATATTTCATAGTCAGTTATGTAATTTCCCTTTAAATATTGGTTGTACAAGACCAAAAAGACAGTTCAAAAAAAGTACAGTATAGTTCAGATTTGTAGTGAATACTCTGTTTTCCAAACTCTGTTTTAATAAATAAAATCAGTTCCCAAATGTTGTTTTGATCACATTTTTAAGAGGCTAAGGAGTTCACCAACTCGGTAGCAGAGGGCCCCTGCCGCCTAAAGAGGTTTTATTTATTCTTTCTAGTTAAATTTGCTTCAATTCTATATTTTTCCTATTCATGCTTAATTTCCAGTTTTCAATAGTTTAGATGCAACTGTGTAGATTGGCCTTCCAAAACGTTTTCAAGGAGATTGGTAACTCTGTCTTCAGTATTGGAATAAAATTTGAAGTGTTGAGAAGCATGGTTGCCTAGTTTATTGCTTTCATTTTTCAACATAGTTGTCAATTACTGTGTTTAATTAAGCATTTATGAAGTCCATTTTTCCTATTTATCAAATCTTATATTGAATGGATAAATGCTTTATGAGTGCAGTGGTTGAATAGATTTCATTTCCTGTCATTTTATTGCTAAGAATTAAGGGTGTAATTGGTTTATCTAAAAGCCATACTAAGGGGTCACAAGCTTCATAATTGGATGAGTCTTGATAAGTCAATTATCACTTAATTAGTTGTAGATAGAATATCCTCATTCCATTGCAACTAATAATCTCTTTAAAGGACTTTCTGATTGAAACTGAATCTGAATATAATTTGCAAGAATGGCTAAATGATTAGATTTAATGCAATGTTTGAGTTATCAATTGCATTTTCTGTTTTCATTTTTAAATCTCAATTGAGTCATAGATCCATGGATTAGGTTTATTCACTAATTGAAACACTTGTTTTATCTTTTTAATTAGAACTAGACCTTAGAACTTGTCCATAAAACTCTAATCTCTTTATAGGAAGTTAACTAGTTTTACAACATTTCCTTTTCTTCATTTTAATTAGATTTATTCTCACTTTTCAAACTAGGATAACACACTAAGGACTAAAAACACAAAATCCCCAAAACAATAAGAAAAACATCAAAACAACAAAGTAAGGAAAATGACACTTAGGCACATATAGTGCACTACACTTCATCAAAGTTACAAGCCCTGGTTGATAATTAATGGAAGCAATTTAGGAACACCAAATTGACTAAACACCTTGTAAGGAAATAATAAAATAATAGCTAAACCAATAAAATAATATTTATGAATTCACAATTCACTTTTTGCACCAAAAACCATGTAACCATGGTTAAATTCAATTCAAAAATTTGTACCAAAATAAAATTAATAAAAAAAATTGTAATGATGTGACTATAAATAAGATTGAGTTTTTCAATAATAACTAATTATCATTGCACAACTAATGAATTTTTCCTTTATGCTTAAATAACTTCAAATAAATATAAATATCAATTCATAAATTCTTGATTATAAAATATACTATTAATTAAAAATTATATTATTTAAATTATATAATAACATGTAATCAATATACTATATAAAAATAATATGATATAATATATGTAATATATTGTTTTGTGTATGAATTTTATATTACATATTGAATTGATTTGATTTATAACATAAGAAGAAATAATATATAATATAAAATGGAGTATAATATATATTTTACAACATTTAGATTAATTTTCATAATATTATATATACTAATATATTGTATTAATATAGTCATAATTAAATGAATTGAGTTCTATTTAAAATTAAAGAAAATAAATTGTTGAAATAAATTAAATTTATATTTATAAGTATACTATAAGATTTATATATATTGAAATTTAGTATTTTTTCCCCAAATTAAGTTGAACTTAATATATCCTTTTTCAACATATAAAACTAATATACTTTTTTTCATCCTACAAAACTAAAAAGTATTTTTTCTTTCACTTTAATATGTTTGTATTGCTATTAATATTATAATGATATTATTTATATATTTGATTTATCCTAAAATTACAATGTTACATTTTATTTATTTTGATTTTATATGTATAATATATATGTATAGATATTAACTTATAATTAATTTAAAATTGTAATATCAAATAAAATTAGATGAATATATAATTTAAAAATAAATATATGAAAATATACAAATACAATATTTATTGAAAAGTGTGTAAATACATGAAGATTATGTAAGTATATGCATTGTTTCTTTCAAAAAATATGAAATGACAATAATAATATTTTATTTAAAGAGTGTGAAATGACATTTATTATGAGTTCTTTACTTTATGACTTTAAAAGTACTTAGAGCTCTACAATGGTTAACCATGAGTTTTTATCCACCATTGGTAATGTGACAAGTAAGTACCTTTAACTCAAGCAATGTCACCTCAACCATTAGGGATGATGCCATCCCCTAAAACGTGATTGGTTCTCATAAAGTGAATTTTGATTGTACATTTTCCTTAGGAGGCCCATTTTAGACCTCGAAATTCCCCTAATTTAACATAATGATTAATGCAACAAAATTCCTACTTAGACCTCTACAAGTTGCACATTCAATTTTCCTATAGAACATGATGGCCATCGTTGGCTCAAATTATTCTATTGAAACTTGCGCTCCATGTTGTATCTTATATATTCATTCCCTGTGCTCACTTTCCATAACCTTCACTATCTACTAACTTAAAAATAATTCCAAAAGAGCATATCAGATCTCTTGTTTTTTTTGCTAATTTGTGCTAATTCTATTATATAAACATAGACTTACAAAACTGCCACGGTTTAGCTGAGGGAGCCTGAAACCAGGCTTGATATCCAAGTTCTGTCTAGAAAATGAACTGCCCAGAGTGGGAAACCAGTTCCTTTAAAAGTAATTACACTGCCCTTTAGATGGGAAACTGGTGAAGAGTCTATTACATTCAGCATGAAAAAAATATAGAAATACATAACTGGCATGCAGCTGTTGCTGCTATAGACAACCAAAAAAGCCAAAATTTTTGCAAAAAAGTCAAGAGCATAAGTCATACTGGTCCTGGACATTGCAGAGTCAAAGAAATTAGGTTGGAGCCGGTTGCTCCTCTTCAATTCGACAACCATAGAGATCCTCAGGTTCTTCATCAGCTCTCTTGACTCCGTCTTTGCCTGAAAGGTCCGCTCCCACCTGCATGAGAACATGGTCCATAGAATAAGGAGCAGAAACAGGGGGTGCACTAGGACCAGCAGTGGGACATGCAGTCGGGTTGGGGGTGGGAACGAAAGGAGAAGGCGCAGGTCCAGCAACCGGAGGAGAGTGAATGGTGGCTTCTTCACGCAAGGTGATGGTTATGAAGGCAGTAATGGAAGGGCGATTGAGGGCACTGTCGAAGCGAAGCTCGGCGCGTTGCGAAGTTTGCCTCAGAATGTGGCTGCCGGGGCGATGAGGGACAGAGGAAGCAGGGCTCGGGGGTGTGGTCAGGGGAGGAGCAGGGGGAAGACTGCCATTAATGAGGCTAGGAGGGTTAATGTGAACCGGAGCAGAGCGTCTTTCAGAAGGCTCATTGGAGAAATCATCGCCGGAACTGATGGGAGGCCGTTCACTCATGGACCTGCCCCGAGAGGCACCGCGTCGACAGGTCATCCACTGCCTAAGCCTAGGCATGGTGATCTTCTCAGAGTGAGCAGGCGAAGAACTGGAGGGCGCTACAGGAACAGAAGCAAAACGACCAAAAACACTGGGAGAAACCTGAGAATTGAAATTGGAAAGACAGAAATTGCTATGCGTATAATGAAAGCCAGGAATAGTTTCCAAGCAGCTGAGCAGAGAGCAACGGTGACCAGTGGTTGTGCGTTCGCATGGCATAGCACATCCTCCTGGGCATAGACTGTGCAAGGGTTGCAGAGCTTGACTGACAGAGCCAGAGTGATCCGGAGAGCACGAGCAGGCATCCATATGGTGCGACGGACCAAGGAGGAGAGGGTGACGGCGCAGCTGAGTAAATGCCCGGAGCAGGAGTGTATTGATAGCCATATTAATGGCGCCATGGGGGGCCATGTGGCCACCCCATGTGAGGCGCTTTGGGAGATGACCCGGGACATGTGTCCCGATGAAACGTCTAAACATCTGCATCCAGAGATATCAAATCTCTCTATTATGCTTTCAGAGAATTCATGGTGCCTGTCTGCAGTGGCGACCAATGCCTGTGGTTAAAAGCCTGAATGCCTTCCATCATCGTAGATATATCCTTAGTTACCCTATCGTTCTCCTCACAGAAAGAGATCAAACTTATTCTACCATTTGATGTTAAGTAGACCTGCGGATTCCTAATCGGGGCTCGAAATATTTGCATGTTGTCCATATTAAGCAAATGAACTTCTTTGGAAATGGATGCCTTTGAGGAGAAATGAGAGCTAAGTTAAAACAGGCAGCACGAAAAAAATTATCTCAATGAATAATAAATGGAAAATCTTGGATATATATTCTTTAGTGTAGTCCCTTATTGTTGTAGTGTAGCCCCCTTATTGTTATTGTTGTACCCTTGTAGTCTCCATATTGTTATTATTGTGCCCCATAAACCCCACTATTGCTATTGTTGGCCCTTAGATTATTATTGTTAGGTCGGCTAGGATTATATTGTGACCCCATGGACTCCTATATATAGAAAGGAGGTTTTGTCATTTGAATCTCATCTGATAATTTTCATTATGTGACAAGGAGGCTGCCCCATCGAAGTGGTTGATTTCTAAGGCGTTGATCTCTCTTTTCTTCTATTTTTGGATCTGGTTTCATAACATTTGATATCCGCTTTGTATTTTAGGGTTTCGCTGGCACAACGCAGACAATCATGGTGATTTTATCATTGCACTTCATCTCTTAGAAAGTTGACATTGCGCTATATTTGCGAATAAATCCTGAGGAAGTTTGTGTAAAAATTTCAGATCCTGGTTCGCAATACTTTCAAAGATATGATATGTGGAAGTTAGGGTTTTTTCAGGCTCCTGAATTTCATCTCAAAGAGGTGACCTTGGGAAAATAGTTATAAATCTCTCTCTGAGCATCGGATTGGAATTCTGTAAAAAGTGATTGAAAGTACACGGAATGTAGTTTTTTTTGTATCAATTTCAGAGCCGAAGGAGGAAACAATGATGCATGTCACGCCATAAAATTTCTCTCTACTAAACCGGTCCACAATTAGGTCATTGTGGGAGATTGGGAATAACTTTGCCTTGAAGAATCCAAATTTGGTTAGCCCTGTGGCATTGGAAAGAATACTCAAAGGGCTATCACAGGACTGAAGCTTAAATCTCAAGAATATGAAATTACATAGATACAATAGTTTCAATATCGATCTCCTCAAAAGTAAGAAAAAGGTGTGTATTTTGTTTTCAAATTGCATAAGTCTTGTTTGAAAAAATAGTTTGAAGTGATTCCAAGGGCATATTTAAGAATAGATATCAGTATTGGATTCCAAAATTCCCCCTAAAAATAATTCAACACCCATTAAGCTCGAGAGAAGGCTCTACCGCAGATATTAAGAAGGAAGAAATTGCATATCATCAAAATACAAGAAGATGCACAAATTTCGCTCCAGGCAACAAAAAATGAAATGGAAGTTTTGAATAAAGGCGTGGAAGTGAAGATGGACGGTTTGAAGAAAGGCATGGAAGCTAAGATGGATGGCGTGGAAGTGAAGATGGATGGTTTGAAGAAAGGCGTGGAAGCTAAGATGGATGGCATGGAAGCTAAGATGGATGATATAAAATCAAACATCGAAGATTTGACAAAGTTGATACAAGAAATGTTTCCTAATGGTGAAAAGATAGTAGAAGAACCTCATGATGAGAAAAAAATAAATGTTAATCGTGATTTCATAAACTCTAATGTTAGCGGGAAGAACCACCATATTCCAAAAATGGATATAAGGAAGTTTGATGGAAAGGATCCTGTAACATGGATACTACAGATGGAGCAATATTTTGATCTCCATAATGTGCAAAACACACAAAAGGTACACATTGCAACTTTACATTTAGAACAAAATACATTTGTATGGTATCGATGGATTTTCTCTCGTAAAAAAATTGTCACTTGGTCAATTTTTACGGAGGAAATGATAGCACATTATGGTTCTCTTGAGCAACACCTTCTTTAACCGATAGTCAATCTCAAACAAAAAATTCATTGAGACATGAGACTCAAAATGGATATAAGATGATGATCTTCGAGAGGAACACGAGTTGACCCAACCTGGGGACTACAGAAGATAAAATCTGTGAAAGGTTCACAGAATGGATTTCATCAAAGACGTGGATTGGCAGAAAAAGTGTCAAAAGTGATTTATGGCGACAAGGAAGCCTACCACTAAATTCTATAAAGAAGGAAGTGTGGCTATGCCTAGATTTCCACAACCTACAAGGTTGACACCACAATAATTGGAAGAAAAAATAGAAAAATATGGAAATTATGCAATAGCATGCATATGTCTGGGATTCTCTACGATCACACACTGTTTAACTTCATACTGTCTGATCTATTCCACCATTGATCATCACATGCGGAAATTAACACGGTGCATGCACACATTGAAACCATAAAAATTCACACACATTAACACGGTTGTTTTAATGGGAAAGCTGTGAAGCTAAAAACCCCAACTATCTATATATAATATATGTCATAGAGATCATGTAACAATCCTCATACAAAGTTGATCATATAAAGTTCTTAGTACAATACAATCTCTACACACTAATTAGGTCCGATATAGCAAATCCATGCAGATCTTTCTCCGCGGCCTTTTACTTTGCCTCTCCTATGCAATCCATCTTTGAAGAATGGCCCTGGATGAACTCAATTTCTCTAGCCTTGATCATGCCAATCAATAAAGGCATCTCCACTAAATTTTGGTGCAAACAATGCAACACTATAGTCACAACGTGATCTGAGATAGTCACTTGCTCTTTCACCTACCTACTGCCTCACTGATCTCCACTAAATTGTCCATGCTGCTTGCCTTAATTAACTAATGTATTCTTAGTTGATTAATGAGTTAATATTTAGTGAATTAAT